>VVHJ01022920.1:10804-24863 GCA_015107715.1 Tylochromis polylepis
CATTTTTTTTTTTTTTTTTTTTTTTTTTTTTTTTTTTTTTAAATGCTAGTAAAGAAAGTGACCCGAGTTCTCAAATAGAAAGATGTTAAAGAAGTACCAGTCCATTCACAAGAGATGTGATATCGTTCTCCATCTGAGTAAATCTCCAAGTGTCCAGAAGAGTGCAAATATACAGCATCTAAGATGAAGCACTGCTCAAGCCTGACATGGCCCTAGATCGCTCCTATGATTGTCCCTCATTCAGGGTTGAGCCACAGCAGGTTGGCAGCAGAATGGATCAGTTGGGCAGACGCTCTAATCCACCGTCACTGTTTGTTTTTCCCGTAATGAAACTTGACATGGGAATTTCCAACTCAATTAGACGGGATTTAAAACAAAAAAAACAAAAAACTGAACAATGAACAAGGAAAACATTATATGCACAAAATGTAGCATGTGTTTAAGGAGCTTTTGAAACTTTCTTCAAAAACAAAAATTGGATTTTAAATGGCACTTTTCACCGTGCATCAAACTGCACAGACACAATGTCAGATTAGTTTGCTGGCCTGAGCAGCGCTAGCACCAGCAGCTTTCTCCCCTCCCCGGATAACATCTATACGCCTGTACTGTGCTTAAGTGCTTTTGTACCACTGATCAATAAACTGCAGTTCTGTCACATGCCTGCACAGGCCAGCTCTGTCATATGCTTCTGTCGTTTGATGGTTCAAAACACAGTGTCCTGCTCAATTTGATGACCAACTTAATTAATACATCACCTCACGTCCTCTGGGGTTCCCTGCTTTTCTTCATGCCTACTCCCTGCACACTTGGCCTACGCTCCACTGAACTCTCTCTCCAGTTACGAAAGGCTGACGAGAGCTTAAAGCCAACATCTTTCTGTGCCTTTCATTCACTGACTGTCTTCTAAATACGAAGGGTTCCCACTGGCCATATGGTGGTATAATCTAGCCTCTTTGATTGAAGTTGGCAGTGCTGACAGCTGCGAGCATAGCAGAGGATTTCGGTGAATACAATGAAGCACTGAAAAGGAAAACTCAACAGCAGCAATGATGTTTCATGGGGAAAAAAAGAAAAAAGAAAGCTATATTTAAGGTGTACTGATTGGAAGTAGAAGTAAAACATTGTTTTAATCTACTTTAATTATTATTATTATTATTATTATCCTAAATTAACTGACAGTATTTTGATGGGTTCTAGTTCCTCCAGCTGCTTTCCTCTATTTTATGTTTCTCCATACAGGGCTTTGGCTTCATTAATCAAAATAGTCCCTTGGAAGACACATTCTGCATATTAGCACTTATTTTCTGACACTTCAAACAAAAACCTGACTATTTATTGTAAAAGCTGCTGAAGCAAATTACGTGATTTAAATCAAATTAGGTTAAAATGCTATATGCTATATGCAGCATGGTTGAAATACAGAGGCTTAGGTTCTCCAGCTCTCCTTCTTGTCTAATCTTCACAGCTGCCGAGTCAAAAAAAAAAATAGAAAAATACCCCAAAAATTATCTTTAAAAAAGTGAAATCCGGAGAAGAGGAGCCAAGTCAAATCGCCTTCAGGCCCGAGGACGGTTTGTTGCCGTTTTTAAGGCCACCCCCTCGTCATAAGCCAACTTTGGCCAAATTTATAAAAAAAAAAAAATCTGAAACTGTCAAATTATAAATGGGGAAAAAGCCCGATCTGTCCCCTTTCATAGTTTAGATTTTTGAGATCACCATTTATTTAGTTGCATTTAAGATGATCAACACCAATATGAATCAACAGCTGGCAGCCTAGAAACTTACTTAGCTTGGCATAAACGGCCATCTTTCCTCAGCACAAACTTAAAACCAATAATCTGTTTCAAACAACTAAAACTACAAGACATGATACAATTCAATTCCATTAAATTTATACAGCATCAAATCACAACAGTCGTCACCTCAAGGCTCTATGCATTCACTGTTGCTAGTCAGTGCCTTTAGACTAAGCCAGGCGAGCAGTTTTCCCAGCTTCTAATCATTGTGCTCAGTAACAGTAGGGTAAAGACAGGAGACTGCACTGAATTCTTTTAGAGATAGAATTGTAAATAGTTGCAACAAACAACTGGTCGTCCAGAAACTAAACATTCAAACCTTGAACCTGTGCATGACTTTCAATTGCACAGCTGCTCAGTGGGCGGCAACCAGTCTCCAAACAATCACAGTCCAACTCACACTGACTGCAGTCACTCTCAGATAGACTTGTAAAAGTTTGCAAATAACCGCAGACTAAACAGAGCTTGCAAACACTCTGCAATCAATCTCAGTTAAATGTAAATCCTGTTTTTGCAGCAGATGACTCGACTGATTGCCAACTGCTGTAATCTGGTTTTACTGCTATATAAAAAAATAAATAAAAAGGTTGCCGAGCACCTGTGCCATTTTGCAGTTAAGTCACCATTCTGCAGCACCTATATCACTATTTGTGTTGGAATTTCTGCTTCTATCAAACAGAATCTGGTTGGAATGAGTGTACACAGTTAATGAGAATTTCTGTGTATGTAGATGGCAACACATTTGCAGCAGATGGCAACAGATTTCGGATTTCCACAGATTTATCACAAACAAATTGCATGCAATTGCCAAGTTGACACATTCAGTCACAGATTGATATAATAGCAACTACATCTTATTGCTATTTTATCTCCCTAAAGTTGTTTTGAAAACGTGTCCTGACTGGGAGCGGTCGCAGACTTGATTCCCATTTTCTAAGCAACCATTTCAAAAGGCAGCAAGATTGGAAGTTCATTGCATAGAGTCACAATAACAAGTCATGGTTTCCCCTGGCTGCAGCAGAAACTAAACCATCAGACAGTGAATACAAGTGCTTTCCAAAATGTGAACGTTTAGCTTGTGAGTTTTGTCCAACCACATCAGTTGAGTCTTTGTTTGTCTGATTTGCATTTACATGAATGGTTCACACTGCTACTAAACTAAAACACCAGAACAACCTCCAGCCAAAGAGGGGAGTTACTTCATTACGCTGGCATTGTGATGGGAGAGCTTAACCTCATGTCTCCGCCCTGTCCACTCACACACACACACACACACACACACACACACGTATGCATGCCACATGCTTGCCAGAATCATTTGCTGTTGGATGGGTCTCGAGAGAGAAGCTGGTGGCGGGGGTGAGGTCACCAGTACACTGCTGATGCCATCTGCCCACCCCTCTGTGTGTGCAGCCCATCCACCACCTACAACTCCACATGCACACACGGCTGACCTGACATGTTTGGATGTGACAGATTTCATTCCAATATCCATTTGTGGGAAACAAGTTCCCCTCTGTACATTTTGAAAAGAACGAATAAAACAATCTCATAACTCCAACAACAACTAAACGGTCTCTGCTGTTTGATTTGAAGTGGGCAAACAGAAGTATTATAGTTCTGCATCCCTAGAAAGGCTCATTTATGCTATAAAAATGTATTTTTTTCCCTGTTGATCTGTGGATTCTCAACGCAGGCTGGGATTTCATTATTCCCTTCTTAACCACGCAACTAACCTCGAAATCTAGTTTAGATTTTAATTGTGCTGGTATAGAAAGAAAAAAAAAAAGAGAAGAAGAAGCTGGGAACAAAATAAAATGTAGTGCAGAGAAGGTCAGCGGCCAGACGGCTCTTAAGAGGCTTAGGAGAAGAACGTCACCTCAAAACACCTTCAACACGCCAGCTCTGAGACGCAGCGGGATCAAGGATCAGGCTGTCCTGCCCTCGCAGCGACGGGAGAGCAAATCTGGCTCCTCGCCTGAACAGGGAAGCCCAACACTTGACGCTTTAGCAGTTTCAACAGCCGAGAAGGTGCTGGTAGCAGCACAGGATCCCGACAATGTGGTTATTTGGCGGGGAGCCAGAAATTCAGAGAGTTGCAACTGGTGACTGAAGCGTTTGTGTAAATGCAGTGGAATAGAAGGGTGTGAAAGGGGACACACATGGGTGGATTATCAGACAATAGGCCTCTGGGCACAAACATGCAAAAAGCCCTCCATAACAACCACCACCACCTACACACCACCTGAAAGGCACCAACACTACCCGTTTTTGATCCCTTTGTGTCTCCTTGTTGTATCGTGGTAATTTTACAGCCTGTCACTGTGTTCATCTTTTCCCTTCTCTGTGGTCGTTGCATGCGTGGAAAAAGTTTGGGTGCATTTATAGTCTTCAATTTGTGTCGGTTTCACTCGTTTTCGTTCACTTTGTGGCCTTTTTGCATAACATAGTGTCATTTTGTAGTCTTCTGCAGTCATTCACTTCAAACAGCTCAGGCTTAAGGGACCCACGGGATCATCCTGTTCAGTAATCCTTCCATGGGGACACCAAGTGCAGCATGTACGCCTACAACATTTCTTTTTTTCTTTTTCTTTTTTTTTTTTAAAGGTAGCCTTACCAATAAATTGAGAGCTTTCGCATTAAAAATTTAATTTTTACCTGAAGGAATGGCAACAGAAGAAGAAATCCTTTGAACACCTACATGGATTTAAATAAACTGGTGCGCATCCCCCCCTCCTCTTCAGTCCTTGTTTACTAAAACCACCACCTATGATTCCGACCTTCATCAAAAGTCTCCTGGTCTCTCCTGGTTCTTCTGCTTGTCCTGAAAGCCAATACAGCCACGCAACAGATTCTGTCCTGCCCTGCAGCAAAGCGTGACCAGACCACGCATAAAGGCTGAGGTCACCAATCACACCGAGCCCTCGCTTCCCGTTTTTAATTAAATCAAATTTGGGAAAAATAAATAAATGTGGGAGGTCATTTAGTCTGAAGAGAGACTGGGAGCACTTATTTGCTGTCTTTCACGCCACTTTCCTCTAACAGCGGAGCTGTCAATCAATGACAGGTGATACACACCCCTCATTAACATGCGGCACAGCCAGGCAATCCACATGGTGTTACTCAGACATGTGCTCGCAAACCTAAATCTGTTTTTTTTTTTAAAAGAAAGAAAGAAAAACAAACCCAAACAAACACGAGTTTCGCTGAGCTTTTGGCACTAAACGCGTTAAGGTTTTAATGCTGGCTTACGCAGAGAGTTGTGTAAACCATCCCTGCAGCTACAGATGTCTGTGTCGCTCCACACCCGCACAGAGGTAAGTCAGTCCACATTAGAAAGCATTCTTACCTGCTTGAGGCTCCTCACAGCCTCAGCGTGCACAGCTCCCCTCCTTCTATCTCGACAGCGCTTATAATGCCAGCCTGCCCCGCTTTCCCGTTTCCCTCTTCCTCCCTCTCTCTCTCTGTATTTCTCTCTGCTCACTCCGTCTCCAGCTGACTGGCACACATTTGCTTTTATTTCTCTGCTACACCCAATATATCGCTCAGTGAGCCTCCCCTTCCCCCTCTGTCAGTCAGTTTGCTCTCATCAGCCCTCTCTTCTTCTCTCTCTCTCTCTGCTGCCTTCAGGTCATCCTCGTAAACTCTAAACGCCACCGCTATTCGCATAGACTCAAACGTCGTGGTGTTAATTTGACGTGTCTATCAGGGGATTCACACACCTGTACGAGCCCTCTGACAAATAAATCTAAGGTCTGTGATCATTACTGTAGCCAGACTTTGTTGAATTTTTTATAAAGTGGTAGCGTATTAGTTCTCCAGGCTTCCCAAACGTTTTTCAAAGATTTTGTTTTTGACTGACTGCTTTTTTACTCATTTTCAGTCCAGTTCTTGTACCTGACCATTCTCAGAGGAATGCTTTTCTTGTTTGTTAAGACACTTAACACAGAACTATGAATCATTCGAGCATAAAAAAAGCATCTAACTCAGTGAACCAATGCTGTCTAAGCATAACAGACAGCCTGTTTTAAAATTCATCTTGAATCAAATTTTTACTTGTGGCTTATTGCAAAACCGCATCATTTGTTTCTATTTCTTTGTTGAAGTGATGAAAAATGTCAATTTGGACAGGTGGAGGACAAAAGAAGATATGGCAGGCCGAAAAGTCTACTAACAGTGGGGCAGCTAAAGAATATCTGAAAGTTACGTCCAAATTAGTCCAAATGGACTGAAGAACAGTGGCAACAGTTTTTCCAGGTCTTATGGCGTAATCAATTCAAATGTGAAAATTTTCATTCATCACCAGTATGTACAGAGGAGGTCAGGCGAGCGCTACAACAAGAGAGTCTCTACAGCCATTTGTAAAACAAGGTGGACGCTCTTTCATGGTTTGGGGCTGCATTTCAGCCAGTGGTGTTGGGGATCCTGTCAAAATGGAAGGAATTATGAATGTAGAAAAGTACCATCAGGTTCTGATCCACCATGCAATACCATCTGGAAAGAGTTTCATTGGCAGTGGCTTCATTTTCAGCATTACAATGATCCGAAACACACCATCAGTGTAGTAAAAACATACCCGGATAGAAAAAATGCACACAGTGGCACACTATCAGTCATGGATTTGCCCCCCCCCCGGAGGCCAGACCTCAGCATTATTGAAGCAGTGTGGGATCATCTTGGTAGAGAACAGAACAAAAGGCAGCCAACATCCAAAGAAGAGCTTTGAATGTCCTTCAAGAAGCCTGGAGAACTATTCCTGAAGGCTACCTAAAGAAATACCAAAGAAAGCTTGACTAAGAGAGTTCAGCTGTGTTGAAGAATAAATCTGTTCATACCAAATATTGACCTTCAGGCTTGTAGCTCAAACTATTACAATAATCATTTAAAAAAAAAAAAAAAAAGCAAAAGTTGGTGTTTTCTGTCAGAAAATGTCTTCCATGTGACCTGTAAACTAATATAAACACAATCATTTAATCATCAAGTGAATTGCTGTTTCCATTTTCACCCCTCTGAAAAACAAAATCAACAAACTCCCTTTTAAATGGTTTGTTTCAATTTTACACACCAAATTCTTTCTGACTGTTTACTACAAGTGGGTTTATTATTTCTGACAGCCCATGAAGGCAGCACTGTTTGCACACATGCTGTTAGCTGCATGCCCCTTTGGTTTGCCCCTCCATCCATAGCTATTCATCCCCTCCCTCTGTGCCTCAGTCTCTCACTGAGCAGTACAGTGCACTCTTTGGCTGACTCTGGCAGATGCCTTGTGGGGAATCAGTAGTATGAAAACAGGGACTGTGAATCATCACAAAACAGAAACACACTGGTCACAGCTCTCTGTTCATACCTCCCCATTGTGCTTTCTCTGTTCTCCACTCTCGCTGCCAACTTTTTCTTCCCTCTCTTTCACTTTTTTTTTGTCCCAGTGTTCATGTGGCCGGCCTAGTTGTTACAAGCTCGGAGACCTTGATGTGTTCAGACACTCATGACAGTGGGGCAGAAGATGAGGAGAGTTCTCGCTGTTGCTCTGATCCCTCTCAAAATTGTCTCTGTGATTAAAGAGATGACAAAGCGTTTCATCCTGGTTCAGTGGGTCAGATACAGTAGCTGGGACATGGAGTTCTGTTAGCGATAAGGGAGCAGATAACACCAGCGGGATCCTCCTGTGGTTTGATCGCCAAAGAAAAGCATACTGTGCATCCAGAACGGAGCGAGTACAGAAAACACACAATGATGATAATGGCAGTTTTATTACACAACTTTCTCAAAATTTACAAAAAGAAATACAAACTTTTAATTATTAATATAATATAAGTTTACAAGTTGTTACTGAGGTTGTTTTTTTTTTAAATCATTGAACAAGTTTCTTACCAGTTATATTAAATCATGTTTATAATAGTGCTTTTTTTTTTTTTAATACAAATAGCTACCATGAATTTAAAGTCGGTTAGTTTTTGACTCTCTCTGATTTGTTGAGTTTGTTGAAACGGTGCCGCTGTTTTACAGAAGCAGGTGAGGGTTTTAGTCCTGAAACACGGTCCAGTCTAGTCTTGGAATCGGGAATGTGTTAGGGGTCCTCCTGGAAGATCAAAAATGATTATTTTAAATGCAGAAATTACATTTCAAGTAACAAAATGTCACAATTTTTAATGACAGAAATAAAACAACAACAACAACAAAAAGCTTAATGTCTGCCGTTTGGACTGCAGCTTTTTACTTGAAGCATAAACATACAGCTCACCAAGTGCTAAAGGTGATGCAGTGTCCTGGGTTTGTGTGCTATCCTGTCTAATCTCTCTCAAGTGTCCCGTCAAATAAAAATAAAATGTCCACATTCACTCTTTGTGCACTTTCATCCTGTGCTCACCGTGTACGCAGGGTTTTGGAAAGATGCAGAACTCTCATCTCCATTTGGCTGAAACAGATACAAAAGAAAATAATTTTTAAAAAGCGGGCACATGTGCATGCAGATGATTGCAGATTCAGAGTCCGTCATTATTTGCTTTCAGCTTCTAATGCTTGACTACTATTCTGAAACCTGTCTTTGTGGATACCTGAGTGCTCGAAGCAGCTGGTTGTGCAGATGTGATGTTAACGTCTTCTACGCCAGAGCCATATGCTGGGATCCCCAAATCCTCCTGAAAAAATGCAAAACGTAGAAGCAGTTTAGAGGATTAAAAAAACAACGCAATGAACACCACAAAATAAAACAAATAAGACTATCAGAGCGACATTTGAAAGCTATTTTTTAAAGTGTTCAGTGTGTTATAACTCGCTTTAATGAAACTAATCTGGGAAGATTTGTGATGAATGTGAAGGCAACCTCGGTGGAAACTTCAGGCGTGGAATCACTTCCTATGGGTTCAGTCACAGCTTGAGCCTCTGCCCCATATAAAGGATTCTCAATGAACTCCTGAGGGAGGAAAAAAATGGGGTCATGAGACCAAGCTCATCAAAACATAAAACCCACCGGATCACAGAGCAGCGCTTTTTTATACAACAATATGGTGCTGAGGAAAGGTACTTTACTTTTTTTCATTCAGTTACATAACACAGTAAACAGTACACACAAGATTTACACTACGTTTATATTAAAGCCATGAAATTTAATTTGTACACAAAGTCTGGGCAAAAGAACATAATCCATAGAGGAACTGTTAGACGCAGACATGAAATAAAAAGGAATAGAGAGGAATCAATGAAGTCCACAGGAGAGCAGTGGTTTTTATTTACTGACCTCATTTGTTGCCATAAGAGGGGAGGTGGCCTTAGGCAAATTGTTGGAGGGTAGCGGTTCTCCACCTTCATACGCTGGGTTCTCAAAATTCTTCCCCGACGTCTCCACCATGAATACGGACGTGCAGGGGACCTGACATCACACAGCATACATCAGTGTTATGGATCACCATAGACAGGACAAGAAAGTATAATCTGTATTAAATCTCACAAAGCATTTTTAAGCAGTTGCTGAATGTTTTGTTTTTGCCCAAATGGCTGTTTTGTTTTGCTACTGACCGCCTCTCCATTCTGCAGCCCTTCACCGTCTTCTCTTTTCATGCCGTTTTGGGTTGAACCATTCCTGCAAAGTATTGTTATTTGGATGTAAATATCCCACTAGCAAGTTCTGAATGCTCTGTCAGCAACCTTTAAATACAATGAATGCATCTGCTTTTAGAGTTAACTATGGAGGCCTTACAATGTCAAAAATCACAAAATAAAGTAAATACATTAAGCACTATTGAATGTCTGAAAATATTTAAAAATATTAAAATTAAACAATATTAATATTTATAATAAATATTAAAATTAGATGCAAATGCGTGTATTTATTATTGTATTGATTCCACTGTTTATTTACTTTCCCATTTGATTTTTAGTTTACTACCAATTAAAATGATATTGTTAATTCTAAAATATATTTACTGTTTTTATCCGTGAATTTTCAAATTTATTGTTTTGCAAAAAAGCAGAAAAAATAATAAAGCACATTATTATTTTTGGACAGATTTCAAAAATATTTCTGTTTTTGTTTTTTTATGTTATGATAGGTGGTATAATAAATTTGTTGAGCAATTTTTTACTAATATTATTTTTCTTTTCCTTTTTTATTTAAATGTACAAATACATAAAACCCTGTAAAAGCGAACCTAAACACCAATAAAATACACACATCACATGCAAACTCAATTGTACAGCCACAGACAAAAATATTAGATAAGTTAAGCACTTAAGTTTGTAGTTTTATCTCCTCACTGGACCCAGCCAACAGACACAACTCTAACCCCGCTAACACAGACGGCCCTTTTACATGATAAAACCAAAATTTCATAACGAAATGTGAAAACAACATTCACAAATAAGTTGGGGAAAATAAAAAATAAACGATCATATGATGTAAATGAATAAAATACAGAAATAAACTAAAACAGAACTATCAATTTTTAGTGAATTAAACTTGGTTTGAGCATCATCTCTTTTGGCCTAATCTCACCTGAAGTTTGGAAAATTAGGCATCGATGGCATACTGGGCATACTGGGCATTTTGGGCACGCTTGGCAAGGTGTTCCGCAAACTCTCCACCAGACTCGACTTCGTCTTGGCAGCATAGACCAGAGCAACCAGCAGAGCCACAACCACCACCGTTACCCCGATGGCTATTCCAACTGCCAGGGAGGGACAGAGGCAGGCAGGCAGCCAAGAGGTGATGTACAAAGAATTTCGTTAGAATTGGAAGGACATTTTTATTTTGTCATTATCTTATTTTTGTTGAATTAAAATCAAACATACCTGACGACGCAATCACATGGAACACGCTTGTCTCGCAGAAATCTCCCTCCCACTCTGGAGGACATCTGTACAAAAAGCAAACCGCAAACATAACAGTTCCACCACTGCCAGTGGTTTAACTTTATCTCACTGACATTACATTAACATCAGCATTAACACAGCAATTTAATCCAATGTTTTATTTTGACAGCTGGCTGGGAAAAAAAAGGGAAACAAAATCTTACATGCAGAGAGCCTTGTTGTCGTCAAAGTAGCAGGTGCCTCCGTTTTGACACTGGCAGGGAGGCGGCATGGTGGGCGGTGGATCAAACCCTGAACAATCATAACATTGAGAGGTTTTTACTGTGCTATGGCAGGAAAATGATCATTTCTGGGACATCAGTACTGATGATACGGTGTAGCTTAATTCAGTCAAGATAACAATAGTCATTTCAATTCACTTTTTAATTATTTATATAACGCTCATTCACAACAACAGTCGCTTTATATTGTAAGGTAAAGACTCTACAATACTAGAAAGAAACCACAAGAATCACACAATCCCTTCTGAGCAAACAATTGGTGACAGTGGGAAGGAAAAACTCCCTTTTAACAGGAAGAAACTACTAGCAGAACCAGGCTAACGCAGTGGCCTTTATCCTTTCTCCTGCCCTCTCTTGGTCTCTCTCTCTCTCTCTATTCTACTTAGTCCCATCAGCTTTACTGAACCATATGTTAATTTGATGCTGTGTAGATAACGGGGGAAATGATAAAAGGTTATTAATATTACTGCAGGAAAGATCACAGATTAAAAAAAATTAACTGGTGGTGAATTGATGGATTAGTACTTATAATGCTTTTCTACTTAATTTGAGCACTCAAAGTTCTCATTCACCCATTCACACAAGATCTTCTTCCTATGCCTAAGAACTTTTAACTTTTAAACTAATGCTCACACACACTGGATGCCTCTGGGGAAACTCAGGGTTCAGTGTCTTGCCCAAGGATACTTTGAGACAAAAGAGCCAAGGATCGAACCACCAACCTTCCGACTGGCAGATGATCCATCTCCTGAGCTGCTGGCACTCCCAGCTAAGACATGATGCCTAGTATTTTATAAAACATACAGAGGAATAAAAAAAACCCCTCCTCTTCTCACCTGCATCACATTCAGTTTTACTGCCTGGGATGAAGCTGGTGCCCTCGGGGCAGGCACAGCTGTACCCTCCTGGTCGGAGCAAACACAGGTGGCTGCAGGTTCCCTTGCATGGATTCTTCACTGCACAAGCAAACGATTAACATATATTTCATGTTTCATCATCATCACCATCATTGTCCAGGCAATCTCTCTTTATAGTTGTGGTTAATAGAATAATAATGTGTTTTTCTGTTATTCATGGTTGACTTCTTCCACTTTGCTGCACATCACTGCTAATGCTGAACACAAAAAAAACATAAAATAGCTCTTGTGGGTCATAGCATTCGATGTTCATGATGTTTAATGGACTATTAACGTAATATCACTCAAAAATAAAATGGATACAAATGAAGGGCTTTGCAAACTGTAAACATAAACCCCCCACATGCACAGTTTGTGCTGTGTGGACATGTGAGTGAGTGTGCAGCTTACTGGCTATGGAGTTGTATCTCTGCTGCTGGTATACAGAGACCTGGGTGAGCCAGGGCCCAGCAGTCAGCAGCTTGATCTTGTCACCCTGGCCAAACTTGTCCTGTCGAAACACCTCGCCTTTCTCCTGAGTGCTCCAGTAAACATGGTCTTCGAATACACTCACACTGAAGGGGTTCCTTACATCTGGGAGAGATGCAAAAATGTTTGAATAGTTTTACTGAGCTCCAGTATCAGCAACAGTTTGGAATATGGATGGATTAGGAAATTAGGATCACCTATGTACACGGCCGTTTTACGCTGCTCTCCTGATGGCAGAACGGACTCTATGCGGCTCTCCTTGGAGTCTGACCAGTAGATTCTGTCACTGTTGGTGAAGTCAATTGACAAGCCAGTGGGCCACCCAAGACCAGCAGAGACAAGAACTTTTCTCTCCTGACCATCAAGCCAGGAACACTCAATTTTGGCTGTGGTCCCACGATCTGCCCAGTACAGCATTCTGCAGGAACATGAGAGGCATCAAATAACGGCTCATTAAGATGGTTTCATTGAGATTTCCCATGACAGCTACAAATGAAAATGAAACTACTTTGAAAATCTGGGCCGACACTGATACAGATGCAGGGTTTCCACTGTTCCCCTATGATAAGTTGACCCTCCACCTCGGCATGTTCAGCTGTTATCGCCGCTTATGTCCACAAATACAGATTACAGTCATCTTGGCAAACACAGAAGCCCTGTGATGTTTCATATTTGTACAGTCTTCATATGTTGCTCTTGAAGGTATATCGTTGAATCGCTAATAACATCTAATATGGGCCAGTGCAAACTGGCATAAAAAAATGCTGTCATTATTTAGCATGTAAGAGGTGGGAACTCTGAGATTTTTATGTGACCCTGTTGCATACGCACTGACTCATGTGTATCTCAGGAGCTCCTTTCTTAAGGTACAAAGCACAGGGAGAAGTCTTATTTTTTGTGCTTGATATTGAAATTAACAGACTGCGACTGTGTTTAGAAAATCTAGCAGCTCTTGTAAATCCACAAAACTATTAGGGGATTGTGCTCACATGCTTTTGTGCTCTGTCCAGAGAATCTGGCCCATGGCTGCTAAATGCGACATCATTTCTAGTATGGTTTGAGTATGCATTTGTTTAACAAAGATTTTACCCAGGTGGAATACTTATCATAATTTTTCACCTCATTTTAGAAAAAAAAGTTTTAGGTTAGACACAATCCTACTAGCAGATGAACTGAATCCATGAATTTCTGCATTCGTAAAATGGCTTCTAAGACTACGTTTACACTACTCCGGATAAATTTGAAAACGGCGTTTTCGTCTAAAAACGCTCCGCGTCCACATCGTTTTCAATCGTTTCCGAAGAGTTGTTCATCCACACTAAAAACGCTTACGTTCCTGTACCGCGCATGCGTGAAACGTAAGACGATTCGACCTGCGTCATTTCCGTCTGCCGTTTATCTACTTATTTACTTTACATTCCGTCTTCTTTGAAGAAAAGCTATCTGGAGCATGTACAAACTGATATTAATCTTTAATAGGGCTGTCAAAACTGAGAGCAAACAAAACAACTGCTGTACAATGCCGTCCGCCATCTTAGTTGAATTGGTCACATGACTGCATCACATGACTAAAATGCGTCATCGTTTCCGAAAGCCTCCGTTTTTGCAGTCCACACTGCGACACGAAAACAGCGTTTTCCAAAATCTCCACTTTTGCCGGAGTTTTTAGAAAGAATCGTTTTAAGAGGCGACATCTCCGTTTGTGTGTAAACGAAAGGCGTAAACGAAGGGGAAAGTATACGTTTTTAAGGGAAAACGTACATGTGTAAACAGGGCCTAAATTAACCCA
>VVHJ01022921.1:2129-18297 GCA_015107715.1 Tylochromis polylepis
GGAATTGGTTAAAAAAAAAAAAAAAAAAAATTTTATAAAAAAAAAAAAAAAAAAAAAAAAAAAAATATATATATATATATATTGCTGCTGCCAGTTTATCCCTGGATCAGCTGATAATTCCCACTTGCAAAATCTTTTTTTTTATTTTTACAATCCTCCTTTTATGACTGCTGTTCCAGTATTGTAGACTAATCTTGCTTTTCCCAACCTGTTGATGATGAGGATCAAAATATTTTAACAACCTTGCGTACTTGGCCACGCTTCTAGGCATGGCCGATCGTACCAGATCTGGATGGGCTTTACTTAACTTCAGGCTGATTCCACGAAAAACAACCAAATATAAAAAAAGTTCACATCTGATCTCCTCAGGATCAGCTGATCATTTTTCCCAGTAACTTTAGCACACAGTCAAACGGTACCGTCATATTATGAATATTTTCCGAGTTACAGGCCCTTAAAGGATATAGAGGTGCAATGAAATTTTGTGCTTTTTAATTTTGCCAGTATTTTTCAGCCCCTTTGACTGAAACTATGATATGTCACATGATATTGATGCTAAGGGTTGATCATAGAAAAAACAAAACAAAATCATGATTTTGCCTTTAGATTGGGACCATTGGTGTGGGTATATAATTGAATTGGTTACAACTGCTGACGACAGCTTAAATGTGCTTTACAGGTTTGAAAATTTCACCAGAAGAGCTCCTGTACTTATGAAGTTATGGTGGCTCAAAAATGCTGGAAATGCTGCAAAATTTGGACCCATTTAGTGACCGCCTTTGTTTCGATCTGGTACTTCTGACTCTTTTCCGTCTTAATTTAAATTGATGATTGAGTGCCAAGAAATAGTTTCACCATGAAAACAGTCCCCCCCCCAAAAAAAATAAATAAATAAATAAAAAAAATTTGTATACAAGTTATTTCACATACATATCATGAGGTCTGTGATCAGATTTCTGAAAAAAGGAGGGACTACATAATAAAATGTGTTTGTGTTCACATATAACAACATAGCATTAAATGAGATGGATACACATGTGGCCTGTTTGTGATAAGTATTCATTAGGAGACTGCCATGGGTGTATTATATTCTAATCAATCTTGGCAGTGATGGAGAAGAAGATCTGAAAAGCTCATAATCAGCCACACGTGATGTAGCTCTTTTTTTTTCTTTCTTTTTTTTTAACCTATTGAGTCGTTTAGGTTTTCAGTGTAATCAGAAAAAAACTAGATGCTATGGGGTTTTTTTGTTGTTTTTTAAAGGAAAGAAAATTGGATATTGCTATCGCTACTAAACACAGATTTGTTCTGCTGATGTGCAAATATGATTGTACTTCCTGTTACCACTCACTGAAGCCTGGATTATACTCTGTTGTGGACATGGACAGCTGGTGACCCACCAGCAGAGTAGTGATTGCTGTTTAGCGGGTTTTATACTTTCCATGTTCACGGGTCCACTTGGGTCTCTGTGTTGTAAATTTCGTCTGCAGAGAATTTACATTACAATGCACCAACCAAGCATGTGCCCAGGTCCTGGGCTTCAAAGAAGTATAAAGGGAATGACTACTTGGCTGTTAGGTCTCCTGCTGTCCGTGTTCTGCATCAGAGTATATTTCAGGTTTTAAATAGTAGCTTGTTACTTTCTCGGTCTAGGTGTGAATGGAACGCAACAAGAAATGTGACCTCTTTGCTCACACACCACCCAAGAAAGAGCAAACACAGAGTAATTTTCAAAGTGCTATGCAGCCATTTATTTACGTCGGCGGTGAGCAATGCCAAAATAACAAACAAAAAATTCCTAAAGGTCCCTAAGCTTCCCTATCAGAAAAAAAACAACCAAAAGACAATTTGCTTACCTAACCTTCTAAGTGAAAAACAGGAGAAAACTGGGTCAACAGAAAAGGCTTCTCACCCCTACCAGGCTGCTACAATGGACAATATATACAAAATGAAAGGGTACAAAATACTACTGTACAAAACTATTTACAACTGTAATGCTCTAGCCACAGACACACGCATCAGCTCATACTGACTAATACTACTTGGCTAGGTTCTCAGTCAATCGGAAACACAGGCTGTTTGTTGGGTGGTGGTGGAGGAGGGGGGGCAGGTGGCTGTCATCTGGTGGTTTAGTACTGGGTGATCAACCAATTATCCAATCCCAGAACAGGAATGAATTCCATCCAGCCACTCAGCAGGCACTGGTCTCCATTAAGACACACCCATAACATAGTTATAGATGGTGTAAAGGATGAATGGAGCTTGAAAAGGGAAGCAAGCACACACTTTATCGTGCATTCTTTTTGTGACCACCATATGGCGATACCGGTGTTTGCAAAAAGATGTCCGGTCCCATAAAAGTGTAGGAAGGTTGACTATGTCCATCTTTTATATTTTCTATCATGTTACTGAAGAAAATCTTTTGGAGAAGGGAGCTTTGGATATAGCTGCCAAAATAATCCTCTGTCATATCGCCTGTGATGAATGTGATACTGTGTAGAGCAAAACCTTTTCCCAATTTGCGCCAATGTTGCTTTCAAAACATTTCGAAATTGAGTCATTACTCAGTCAGGCCCTCATGTTAGTCATCTACTCTAGAATAAAGTCCACATTTCTCCCTCTTCAAAACCCTTTTGTACCATTCACATCTCCAGGAGTATTTCCTGACATTCAGCTTGGTGCTGTTATCTTTGATGTGGGCCTGTCCTGTCGGCATTGTCAGTAAAACTTGGCAGACGCATGTGCTCTTAGTGGTGCCAATTTAAAGTAGATTATTGTGCAGTGGTGGTGATGAAAAGTAGCTCAGTGTTTACCCACCAGAGATAAGGCCCTCCTTTTTCCTCTAGAGGGAAGTGACCATAGTCACACAGAGGCAGAGTCACATACACAGCCAGGAGCCAGGTGAGACAGCTTTCCATTTGAAGGTCAGCATTTTTCAGAATAGAGGAGTAACAGTTTAATATGGTAATGGATAATTAGCCAAGTAAGCAGTCATTACCCTCAGGCATAAGGATGACTTGCCATTAGTGAGCTGACGGGGCATCTTGTGACTTTTTTTTTTCCTTTGCCCAACAGAAGAGGAAGGGAGTACTGGTGAATGACAGTGACAAAGCAGTGGAGCCTGTGCTGTTTTTCCACAGTTCCTAGCTTTGACAGTTATGAACTGGACAAGAAGACAGCTGTAAATAAAGCCAAGAGAACTTGGGAGTAGACCCTGAAGGAAAGTAATTACCACAGCTCTCTTTGGTCCGTGGAAATTCAGTCAGCCGTGGGTTTGTGGACTCTGTTCTTTAGACAGCTAACGCACAGACACACACTGAATGGACTGCAGCGGTATGGACGCTGGTTTCTCTTCTTTGCGCTCGGAGGCAGCAGGAGCCATGAGGACAGTGTTGGTGTCTGCTGAGAACTTACAGCTTACTCTGAAGCCTGAGCTCAGTCAGGAAGAACAGTCACTCACACACACCAACAGTAGCCCTAAGGACTCACACAAAGCCGGGTACTGTAGTAAGACAAGACAGGTTATTGTTTTCTTGTAACATCTGACAGCGAAATACATGCATTTTCCTTTAAATAACACTGAAATCTTCAGATGTAACTAATAGAGGTAACAATTTTTTTAAAATGACTATTTGGGAGTGGGAATGGAAACTGAATTTTCAGATTACTAGGCAGATTATTCTTTTAGAATTAAGATTATCATATAAATAAAGTATGAACAACAGTCAGCAACAACAGTCATTAACTTGATGCAGTCGTTTTAACTTAGCAGTGTTTTAAAGTGGATTTAAATAAAGTATTGAAACCTATAAGGAATTAAATGTGAAGCCATTTTCACTCCTGAATGCTGAAAAATGTCACAGGAATCAGGTCTAAATGGTTGTGACCAAAGTTGTAGAAGCGTAGATGCTGTTTTCTTTCCCGTCACCTCTGAACTAGGCCGATGGCTTCCCCTCCCCGAGCTCGGTGCTGTCAGAGGTCTCTTTCTGTTAAAGGGGAGTTCTTCCTTCCCACTGTTGCACATTCTCACCTTTGGAAAGACTGCTAGGTATTGGTGAGTGTGCTGCCTTGGTGTCACACAGGTGTGTTCAGCATCTCATGGACTTTGTACAAGGGAGCAGTTAAAGACAGTTTAAAGTTTGGTCTGAATGTCTAGACAAGTTCACATACCATGGTAGCAGATCTGACATATCAGTGTTTTTAATGAAATGCTTGTTAACAGCGTACATTGACAGTCTTTTATGTCATTTAACAGTGTCACCATTTGTCTATTACAGTAACATATAAAGTCGAGGTTGTTGGGAATGTCATTAGTTACATTTGCTTCTGGTGGTGTAAACTGACTGAAGTGATACTGAAGTCATATTACATATTACATATTCACATGCATTAGAGCTGAAACGGTCAGAAACGAATCATTTAGATGCAGAAAACTTTGTGGATCCAGTTTCTTCTAAGGGTAAATTTGTTCTTTTCTTAAAATTTAGTTCAGTCATTTTGAGGCTCTATATAAAATATTGTAAAGGTTTCAAAGATTTAGTTGCTGTCCTACAAAAGCTATTTTTTTTTGTTTAAAAAATAAGAAATTAAGGTTTGACCTTTTGAGCTTTAGGATATAAAATATCATTGCTTATTCATTTTATCCTATGAGACGTTTGTGTGAAATAATTAGCATGTAAATTCCCGAGTTCTAGATAAAGCCTTGACCTTTGACCACCAAATTGTAATAGGTTTTTACCTAAATTCAATTGGATGTTTGTGTTTTTTAAATTCACTCAATGTTTTTAAGACATAGCTTCCTCACAATGGGCAGACCCACAGCTCAGAAACACAATGCATCTGTGTCAGTGATAAATAATGTCATGCATCTAGATTGCAGCTCAAGCTCCATGTTGTTGAGTCACTGCTGCTAAATATTGGCAGATTCGATCTTATAATTAATTTTGACCATTTTGGATGAGCACCAGGTTATTGTATTCTTAAAATAAAACGGAACATATCTGCACTCATTATTTTTGTCTGCAGCTTGCCTTCTGTCCTGTACAGCATCTCTATGGAACAAAAAACCTGCTGTGTGGGTTGTTTTTGAGCAACATTGCCTTTTTGAATTAGTCAAGGAATTAATATGGTGATCATGTGATTGCTGAATAGCATCATCGTTGTGATGCTGTTGTGTTGTTGTTTAGGACACCATTGTTGCTGCATTGTGAGCGTACACCTCATCCATTTACATGACCATGTATGGCTCTTGTATTTGTGCCCATGTCCTGTACAAGCATGAGTTATGCTTCAGCGGGAAATCTAAAAACTTATAACCTGAAACCCCAGGGGTGTTCCTCCTGTAGCTCAGTAGGTAGAGCAGCTCATCTATTAATTGGAGGGTTGGTGGTTCAATCCCTGGCCTCTCCAGTCTGAATGTGTGCGAATGTTAGATAAAAGCACGTAGAATCAAAGTGCTTGTCTGCTGTCTGAAGAGTGAATGTGTAAAGCACTTTGAGTGCTCAGGTAGGGTAGAAAAGCACTATATAAGAACCAGTCCATTTACCATTTACCATCTTAACCCTAGGCTGTAACCTTCCTCCACACAATCGGACTTGTTGCAGGCTGCGTCGACCCAACACGTAGTTACATTTGTCTAGAGGTGCACAAAGTGTTACGCGGACGGTTACTGCTTAAGTTGCAACCTAGATTTCTCACCGAAGCATAATTCGGGCATAACTGTGAAAGTGATAAGTAAAGCAACTAACCAATGACCACAATAAGACCCCAGAATGTCTTCTGTCCTCAGGAATGAAGACCTTAAAGAGATGTTGGAGAGCAACAAGGAGTCGCTCAAACTGGAGGCCATGAAGAGAATTGTCGGGGTGAGTGCATCACGGGAATCCACTAAAGCATTTCTTTTAAGTAACTGTTCTGTTTTGTGCTGGTAATAAAATTGTTTTATTATTACTTTTTTTTTCTTTCCTCCAGCTCATTGCCAAGGGCAAAAGTGCCTCCGAGTTGTTTCCTGCTGTGGTGAAGAATGTTGCGAGTAAAAATATTGAGGTATGACACGATTGAGAAAGAACTCGCACTACTTTATTCATTTTAATGCAGTTCACTGTTATGATTCATTTCATTCTCACGCAACGTAGCACGTGGCTTCCCAAAGCATGACGCCAAAAGTGGGAACTTAAAGAACAATAGTTAGATCCACTGAGAATCTTTTTCTTGCTTTAGATTGCATGCATGTGCTTGAACATTTAAAGTTAGTGTTTCTACAGAAAGCAAAGTAAGGAAACAGGAAATGGTCGCAGCAGATTGAGATAATATTGTTAAATAGACTCGGTGTAAGAATACAGTCTGTGTTATGGAAATAAATACCTAATACATCTCTTCACTGGTAATAAAATGCACCTCTTTTTTTAGGTGTATTACATTTCTAACAAGTTCACAAAGTTGCACTGAATTCTGTGTCTTGGACTACAAAACCTGATAAAACAACAGCATCATTATGCAGCGCTAATTAAAATTAGATTATTTCTCAGCCTTACTTTGAGCCATAAATTGGTACAGCAGCAGCAACAGCATAAATATTCTGTAAAGCTGCTGTGAGCCTGCGTCAACATGCCACTGAATCCTGCGAGCCTTGGAAAAACTCGTCCACCGCCTATTCCAGTGAATGACCGAACATTAAGCAGCAGCTCAAGAGGCGCTCCCATGCCCAGAGCCTGTAAATATTGATTAGCAGCAGCAGAATAATCAGGTAGCATGAGAGGCAGCATGTAAGCTGGGGCGGGGCGGTGGGGTGTGGAGGGGGGTCCAGCCAGGCCAGGCGCTGTGTGCGAGGCACGCAGCCGAACCAGCTCGTGGCAGGGGTATGGGAGCAGGTGGGCGGATGTAATTGGGGGAAGAGAGCTCAGAGTCACATCTTCTCTCTCCTGCCTCATACACACCAGCTGCTAAGGTAGTGTGAGGTCTTGGTCTGTGTTTTCTCTCTCTTCTCAGTTTCTGCTCACCTACAGTATGTCGTGCTAAAAATGGCCTCTTATTTCGCTACCCCCATCATCCCCTCTACTTCATGTCATCTCGAACTGCCCATGAGCCCCACCAATTAGAGCGTGAGCGTAACGGCACAAGAACATGCAGTTTATTGATAGTGTTTCGTGATTTAATGTTGGTGTTCTTTGTTTTGTTTACTGAATTTTACACTGAAATCCAGGGAAAAAATAAAATAAAATGAGACGGAGCAAGTTTCACCTGTACTGCCTATAATTGCCTACTTAGCAGTTCAAAATGAAGTCCGTCGCATGCTCTGTGGTCACACAAACCCAATCCTTGAGGGCAGATGGGTTTTGTCTCTTTTTTTTTCTATAGTGAATAATGCCATTACTTCCAGTAGTAATGGCCACAATGATGATTGAGAACTGTGCTGTGATACCACAGGTCAATACTCGTTGCATTAGAAAGCATGGTGCTGATTACTAGCTAAAGCGCTTGGTGATTTGTACCTAAAATGTAACCTTAGTCCTGACCTCCAGCTTAAATCAGGTTATAAATTAAAAATAGTTCCTTGGGTAAATCATTTTTCATAACCCTTTCCTCCCAGTTTCATTGACTCCAGCCCAACAGGCTCATAGGAAGAAAATTAGCTCCGTCTATTCTCCTCTCTCTGAATAGCTGATGTGAATCATCAGGCAAACCACCTTTGACCTCTAGTTAAACTTGTCAGAATCCAGGACAAATATTATCTCAGACTTTCCGGTGAGCAGCGACTAGGTAAGGGAGCCAAAGCACAAGACTGGGGAGGGAAATATACACACATAATGCAGCTCCTCTGTCTGAAATGACTCTTTATTGAGAGTGCAGGTTTTGAAATTAAGACAGGAAAGCTTTCCACCTCCCTCGACCTGCCCCCAACCGCCAACCCCCATTCTCTTGAAATAATAAACGCAAAATTTTTCCCTTAGAAAAATCAACGTAAAGGAAACTGACCTTTGTGTTGTGCATGTGTTTTATTATTTTCTATATTTTGTACTCTCCTGGTCTGTAAAAACAACCAGCATGTCTTCACACAAACCTGCTTAAATTTTCCAACACAACTGGTTTGCTCGATTATTTCCATGTCTGCTGCAGTGGTTTTTCTTTTATAGCTGTTTCATTTTATTGCCGTTTTTGATGTGATTGTTCTTCGCAGCTCAAGAAGCTTGTGTACGTGTACCTGGTGAGGTATGCAGAGGAGCAGCAGGACTTAGCATTGCTGTCTATTAGTACATTCCAGCGGGCCCTTAAGGTAACATTCAGTCTCTCTGGATGCGGATAGATGCATGTGTTGATGATAGAGGATGATAAATGTCTCTCTTCTCACTGCTTTTCTCTTGGTGCTGGGAGGCACTGTTTTTGTTGTAGCACACTGTCTCGCTGACAGTTTGTTTCTGTGCCAGGACCCAAACCAGTTCATCCGGGCTAGTGCTCTGAGGGTTTTGTCCAGTATCCGTGTCCCCATTATTGTCCCCATTATGATGCTGGCCATCAAGGAGGCTGCAGCTGACCTGTCCCCATATGTGAGGAAGACTTCAGCACATGCGATCCAAAAGCTGTACAGGTAAAGATATCAATGGATAAAGCCGCTGCACTTACTGGCTCGTCTTACTGCCTCATTCCTAAACAGTGAACTGAGCAGTTAATACAGTGAAGGTTGGGTAATGTTGGTATAAGAGGCTTTGCCCCGCTTTTATCGCTCTCTTATCTTAGTAGTAGGTGCATGCTTGATTTAATCTTTGATGATCAGTGGTGGTTCTTTAGATAACCAGGCACAGTTTTGCTGTTTATCTGCACTGTTTCTATCAGATTCTTGAAATTCCTTCATGCTCTATATACCGTAGACCTGTTCTGCTTTTCCTTATGTTCTGTTCTATATTATCGAGGCTTGGCAAAAGGCTTTGTGAGTTTATCCCAATGAATTATCCAATGTCCAGATACAAGACAGACCCCCCCCCCCCAAAAAAAAAGCAAAACAAAAAACTTAAGTGTATAAGTTTTACTGTGAGCTGTAGAAGTCCATACATTTGGAATAAGCTTCAACACACTTTTAAAATGTCTGTCTTCAAACAAAAATCACCTCTAAAATAATCGTTGCTACTAAAATATGTTTGATTTCAAAGCCTGTATGGCATGGATCGTTCAAAACTTTCCTCTACATGAGGCTTATCCTATCGTTTTCATGTGCCACTGTCTAGATGTACTGGATTTTAGGATTCCTACGACAGTCTTAGGATATTTAGTGATTCTTGTTGGTATGTTAACGTACATTTAGAATTATATATGTATTTGCTGTTTATTACCTGATGTTATGCTATTATAAGCTTTGGGGAAGCCTGTTTCACAAATCTTATGTTATAAATTTGGAATTTGTATTTTAATTGATTTTTGAATAAAATGAATTAAAACTGAATATAGGGTTGCAATTTGATGCCCATATTAAACACGGCATGCAGTCTGTTTCTGTGAGCAAAGAGCTGCCAATCACAGGAAAGCTGTTTTAGGGGTAGAGTTGCCTTAAAGGGGGAGGAGCTTAAAACAGCTTGTTTCAGACAGAGGGGCTGTACCGAGCTCTGGATTAGTGGTAGTTTTGGGCTACAGGATTTAATTGGTTATGAAAATGTTTTGTGCTGATCTAACTGGTCTTTGTTAATCAACAGCAGCTACTCTTCCGTCTGCTAACATACCAGCAGTGTAACCTAGTCTGTTTTACAGGTTAAAATATGTGCAATAATGATGTTTTACAGTAGTCTAAAGTGAAGCAGTGACTGTCTGATGCAGGGAGTGGCTTTAGTTAAACACGCATAGACATCTTTGTATTCTGAACACACAGCAGGGACATGATTTAATTTGTAGTCTGTATGTGAATAATTGCCATTCTGTAGTTGACAATTGGTTTCCAACCTCTTTGTCTTTTGTCCTCAGCCTGGACCCAGATCAGAAGGAGCAGCTGATCGAAGTGATCGAGAAACTATTGAAAGACAAAAGCACGGTAAGCAGACACTGAGTACTGTAGTGCTTCACAGTACACCTCCCATGTTTGAGAATGAAGACCACTGGAGGGCGCCCCAGTCAAGTGATTCTTCTCTTACCTCTCCATCCCACAGCTCATTCGGCAATGCCACGGTTTGTTAACACCCACTTAAACCCACACATCTTCAGATGCTCCTTGTTAAGTGTCCATTTGGAAGGAATTTTCGCACTGATGCTAGTGTCAGCTTAATTTTCTCAAAGGCCAGCTTCTTCTTTTTTTTAAAAATTTTCTCCCAAAATGGACCGTAAATGACTTGGATTCTCAAATTCTGCATTTTGGCCAATCACAGACACAATGCAGACGGCACATTAGAAGTCAGCAGGCAGCGCATTAATTTGACGAGGTCACAGTGAATACTAAGGGTGCTGAAATGCCAATTTCAAATATGTAGACACTGGGTGGAGGATGCAGTGCGTTGTGTTTGCATGTGCAAATCATGCACAGTTTGTTATAATTATGTATTCATAGAGTATGCCTACCATTATATAAACAAAGCAAAGCGGCTTAGGCCAAACGGGAATGGGGGGGTGGAAAGCCCACTACCAGATGCATAGCATATTTAGCCCCAGACGCTAACGAAGACAGATGACTTCTCCCTGTTGGAACCCACATTGTGAGGCAGGGGACAGAGGGAGAGGGTACTATCATCACACAGACGCACAATCACATCAGTCGGTGATGAATGGTGAAAAATCTAAATGCAGTGGATCCTGAATAGCTTTCAAGTGAGGCGATGCATTCGACGATGCCATGTAGAATTTACAAGTCCCACAATAATGTCCCAGAGCTGAATCGGTGCCATCAGAGGTTCTTGATATATTATATGTAAAGCAAAGGATTGAAATGTAAAGGATTACTCCTGCTACTACAGTGGAGTGCTAGTGTACTAGCTGGATGGCTGTTTTGTGCTGCCTTCAATAACTTTCTAGTATCCTTGTTAAGTGTGAAAATAAATAAATAAAAAATAACCCTGAGATGACATCAGTTGTTATATCAGCTGGATTGATTGTGAGCATTTGTTATGTAGGTTCTATTATGAACTCGGTGGCCGCACTTACTTTGGGGTGGCAGAGCATTTTTAATTTTTGTCTCATATTAAGAAAATATCTCACAGTATGACTGCCTTAAGTTTACAAAGGTGAATATCTCGCAGAATACGTGTGCTCGAAACAAACAAATGTGCTGATCTATGGAGTCATCCCTGCTGAAATCTAAAAATGAAAACCAGACTGCAGTTGAAATAAAAGGTAACAGTTTTAACAAGTATGTTAACAGGTGAACACTAATTTCATGCAATTCTTGCCAAAAATTAACCTGCATAGATTTCAAGGTTTTTTTTTTTTTATTTTTTAACTCGGATATGTCCAAATGTCAAATTACAGACAGCATTACCTCTCAGCATTAGAAATGTGGACTATTTTGCTTCACATTTATTTTATTGCAATATCTGTACTAAAGACTGAGTTGGTATATCTCGGCTTTTGCTGGTTTGATTTTCTTCATCAAAATCACATCTGTTGTGTGTTTGCAGATGCGAAATGCTAATTTTCCAGGCTAGCCTCTCAGTAATGTTCCTTATAATATTGGGGAAAAGAAGACGAGACATTTGAAACGGTTGTAAATGACTGAAAGATTACATATCTAATTCATAAAAATAATACAGGCCAGATTGCCATCCTTTTTTATGTAATTTTTGCATTTTGTATCTTTTTATTTAAAAAAAAACACATATATCAGCATTTTCAGGAATGCCATTGCTTATGACTAGTCATAACTAATTCTGGCTAGGATATCGCTTGAATATCACATGAATTTGTCAAAAAAACCACCTTTTCTTCTCCTGCTATGACAAAATGGCATAGTCAAGTTAAAAGTATCTGTTTAGAAAAGGGCCCAATTCCCCAAGCTGTGTTTGCCACAAGGTGACTGGAAAGGTCACTATTACCTCTTTTAATTTTGCACGTTCCCAGGAGATCATGGAAGTTTGCTGAGCAGATGTCCTTGGGTTAGTCGTCTTGTTTTCCAGGGTGAAACATAGAGGAGATGGCGTCTTTCCAATAGCTGTTCCTAACCCCTGGAAAACCCTATTAACCAACAAAGGCCATTTTTAAAGACCTGGTTGAAAACAAATTTTTATTCCTTTCCCTGTAAATCCGATTGAGTTTTGACAGGAGTTTTTGTGGATGTTTTTTAACGCTGTATAGCACTATGATCAATGCCAGTTGTTTTTAAATATGCTTATAAATAATTTGATGAGACTTGACTGTAAAGGGTATCCATATGCATTCATGCCTAGACTTTTAGGTGTACTAATGTGTAATGTTGACAAGTCAGCATGTACAGCAGGGCTACGGCTCTGGTTTTACATAACCAAAAACATCTTTTGTATTTATTAAGCTATCAAAATTTTAGTTTTTAACAACAACTCTATTGGGACCTTACATTAGCTTTCCTGGCAGCTTTTCAGTCAGATTTCGAGTTGTCGCACAGTTTTTCTTTATCTGTCGCTAATAAGTTAGCTGTGTGGCTTAAAGCTGTTGAGCTGGTATCACAATGACGTTAGTAGAAGATGGAAGCATTTGGTTATCGTTCAGGCTATGGCGTTGTCCAGGCCTGCTGACATTTACCTCTACAGATGTGCCTCTTTGGTTAAATGGCTGTGACACATGTGTTGATGGGTGGGGGGGCTGCTTATAGGCAGGATGGTTTAAAGAGAAAATGGGAAGGCCTGATGACAGAGACAACACAGGAGTTTGTGCAGCTGTTTTACCATGATGGATCTATTATCCAGCCATTACAAGATAAATGATCGATCTCTCCCGTCCGTCTCCCCCATGCACCTTCTGCAAAATTGAAATGAGAAGAGAAAGGAGAAGCAGTTGGGGGGAGTGGCAGTGGGGGTACTATGATTAGGGGCTAGGTGAGATGCCCATTAATTTAAGAGAAAAAGGAGAGAGGGAGGGAGAAAGAAGAGAGCTGGGGAGAAGCAAGTGGAGGGAGGATAGGCCGACCCCACACCGGGCCATCAATCAAAAAGGCGCGCGTTGTCTCTGACGTGATGACCCAGCACTCTGCCTTCCTGGCACCCTAATTAAAATTCATAGCAAAATAGATGCAAGGAAACGGTTTGAGCCCTTCATAATTTTATAGGAAATTTATTGTTATTAGAAGAACCATTTGCTTAGTGTGATTTTTCCATTACCGGCTTGTCATGCAGGGTAGATAATATGGCCGAGGTAGGGGAGGGGGAGGAGGTGTGTGAACTCTATAGATTGGGGTGTCAGTTTTGTTGATGGTGCATGTAGTTTACCTTGGAGCTGTGTCTAATGGGGGAAGTTGGTAGAGAATGCACAAAGCCTTGCTGCAGGATGCACATGCTAAGGAGTGTTGCTTTTAATAGCGTCAGAGACAGGAGAGGGTCAGAAGAAGACAAAAATACACATAGACGCACTTAAAATCCATGTTTTACTAAATGCTTTGACTAAGTTAGTCTGCTGGAGAATGTTATTGACACTGATGCTTAAATGAAGGTTGCTGGAAAGATACTGATTCATGCTACCAGTCAGACTGTATGAATAGTTTTCATTGGAACCTCTTTCTATATATTACATTGCTTGTACAAGTGCTTTAAATTCTTTTTGGTGGATCATCATAACACTGAAATGATTGGATAGAGATGTGATGATTTAATTTTTGTGGCTTTAACTAATTATTTTTTACTTATAGTTCCATTTAGGCTCATGATGACGATAGGATATAGTGAAACATCGTTTTACATTCGTCCATACATACTTCCAAACACGTTTTTTGTGTGAACTACAATTAAAAATAACGGGTGAAACATTAGGTAAAAGCTAAAGTATAATAATTAGTTTTCAGCAGTTGTTGAAGACCAGATTCCGATGACCCAGTGGGCTGATGAAGGCAGAAAGTTTAAGCGGTACAACCTCAAAAGTGTGGTTGCCTCTGTATTTAAAATGGAGTGTAGAATGGTCAAAAAGACCCTGACCCTGATGACTGGAGAGGCCGACTACTGGAAGGAGTTCTTAACAGTTTTGCCACACACACACACACACACACACACACACACACACACACACACACACACACAGAGGAACCTGGCCATATAGAACTTTATACAGTGTATCCACAAAGTATTAGAAATGTGTCACTTATTCCACATTTTGTCATGTTCCAGCCTTTTTCCAAAATGGATTAAATTAATTTTTCACCTTAAAATTTTACAGTGCTGTGAATATTTTCCAGATACACTGTATGTAAGTAATAACATTTGAATTTCACTGAAGCAAGTGAAGCAGTAATTGGGGTGACAGGAGTATCTGTTGTTGTTTTTTTTTTGTGTTGTTGGCAGCCTAACTGCTGCATTCTGGGTTATTTGAAAAACGTGCAAATAAGGACCGAGAAATGCGCATGAAAAATGAGTTAGAATAATCAAGATGGGAAAATGAAAGTTAGAATTATGCGTGTGTGTGTGTGTGTGTGTTACTGCTGGCCTTAGTACATTAATCACTGTCCAGAGCGCCATGTCATTCTTTGAATATACATAAAATTCCCGTGCATGTCATGAAATATAACTATATACAGCACTGCAGTATAGTAAAACTTACTTGTTTGATCCTATAGTAATTCATCTGTCCTTATAAGTGTGTGATTTCTCAGATTTCTCTGGGAATCTACAGACGGCAGCTATGCACATGCACATCTCTCACACTCACACAATCAATGCAGGCTCATGACAGTGCTGATGGGTAAATGCTCTGGGTTCCCACAGGGCCACCAGGGGCCAGAAGGCTTTAATTGGGAAGACTGAATTCTTCTCCCTTTCTCTTCATCTTCACCTGCCTGTGATAATGCTGTTTGCATATTAATACACCGCCGTGTCACTCACTCAGCCTTGCAGTCAGTCAGCGAGGCAGCAGGCAGTTGGATGGTGGTTTGGGTGGGAGTAGGAGTAGGGGGTGAGCAACAGTCAAATGGGTTTTTTCCCTTTACCAATAAAGCATAGTTGATTATTGGCTCTCTCAGCTGCTGCTTCCTCTTTGGCTTGCTTTCCACATGAACTGAACACTTATTCTTGAGAAAAACACTCTTACTGATGGGCTTCTTTCAAACACAAGGCAGTACAAAACTTACGTTTTTAAGTGCAAACAATTTACTTTCAATTATCAACTAACTGCTTACAGAATGAACTGTGTATTTTAATCAAAGCTGTAAATTGCCATTGCTTTTTTGAAAGTGCAATTATAATACTTTGCAACCAGGGTCACGTCTGTTAACCAGTGTTTTATTTCTCTAGAGTTTGCGTATATTACAGCTTGGCCAATTTGCTTAACAAATCTATAGAACCCTCATTAACCCACATGTTAACAGTGGAGTGAAATAAATGGGGGAAAAAAAAAAAATTCCTCATGAGTTTGCTTCTCTCTGTTCTTTGTTTTAATTTTGATCCTTTCTATAGCTGGTGGCCGGGAGTGTGGTCATGGCCTTTGAGGAGGTGTGCCCAGATCGCATCGATCTGATCCACAAGAACTACAGAAAACTGTGTAATCTGCTGGTGGATGTGGAGGAGTGGGGCCAGGTGGTCATCATCTCTATGCTGACCCGCTATGCCAGGACACAGTTCACGAGTCCCTGGAAGGAGGTAAGGGTTTCATGGACCTAAAGCCAATGGTGCTTCACATTTGTCAAGTATCAGTTACATAGACTATATGTAAAAGACGTACAAAGCCAATGTGATGTCAACTGTTGAACTGTTGAACTTCTTCACTGATTCGAGTTACTGGACTGGACTTCTCAACCTTGTTGGGGCTGTTAGTGCCATTTGGAGCATTTTTAATGGAGTTATCTGACAAATAGAACAGTCCACACAAGTCTGTGCTTCTTTAAAAAAAAAATTTTTAAAAATAAAAGTCTACATTGTATTAGTATGATACTTATGTATTAATTGGACATATCTGTGGACATGTATAGTTTATAGATGCATCTCACTAACCAAGCCTGGCACCCTTAGCTGACAACTTAGCACTCCAATAAGACTTACAAGGCAGTGTTCCTTCAGCTTGAGGGCTGGGCATTTTTAGTTCACAACAATCC
>VVHJ01022922.1:1901-11939 GCA_015107715.1 Tylochromis polylepis
TTATTTCATGTCCAGCTCTCTCCCACCACATCCTCTCAGGCGCTCAGTGGTTTACCGGCCCTCCAGAGTGGGCTACAAACAGAGACTCCAGCACTTCGTTTAGAGGCTTTGAGATTAGCACAATACGGCTGTGACGCCAAGAAACGGCAAACCTGTCGGGGATTAGAGGAGATTTCAGCTTCACTGCCGCTCCTCAGGAGAAACGCACGGCAGAAGAAGTCAGATATGAATTCTGGAATGGCGGAAATTTGGCCAAAAGTGTTTTAATAACTGACATTTCCACGTGTCTGTGAGTGTGTGTGTGTGTGTGTGTCTTTGAGTGTGTGTGTTGTGCAGGGAAGAATCGTTGGTTGTGTGTGTTTAGCTGCTGCAGAAATACAGGTGTAAACATGCAAACCTCGTAATTTACAGTTTTCTTTCTGTCTCACTGTTTGCAGAACACACTAACACACACACACACACAGACACACACTCACAGACTCACACACAGACAGCTCGACAAACACTCATTCCCAAATATGCACACACACACTCATTTCTTGAAGGACAGCCAAACCACACAGAGAGGCTGCACAGTGGCAACTAGATCAGGGTTATACTCTGTGTGTGTGTGTGTGTGTGTGCGCGTGTGCGTGTGCGTGTGTGTGTGTGGTTTTTAAAGGGTGCCAGCTACCAAACCAGGGCAAAGCTATTTATATTTGGCTGATGCTGATGGCGTCTTATCTGGCACCAATGCCCCCCCTCCTCCTCACCTCACACACACCCCATTATTCACACACACACACACACACACTTCACACATTAACAGCGCGAGTTCCCCCCTTTAACCACGTGTCAGGGCTTCTCATCCACAGCGGCGGCGGCGGCAGGCTTGGGCGGCGTCCAGAACAGAAAGATGTGAGCGTCTGTCGGGGGACGCTCGAGGCGGATTCTAACTGCTCGCTAATTAAGCGCGCGGCACAGTTTGGAGGGCTGATCGCAGGTGATGTGTTACACTGAATATAGTTTGTATCACCTCCAGGTGTCAGTGACACAGCGCGAGCATCCCTGATGGGTGTAAAGGTCCACGTGTGGCTGGGAGGAAGGTTCAGAGTAAGCCTCCAGAAGCTCCACGGCCCCTTCTGATGACGTCTCTCAGTCCAGAGTAGAAGTTCACGGGAGAGAAAAACAGCTTTCTTCCAAACTTTATGCTCCATCTTTGGTATTTTGACGATGATGGCGATATAATCATTCACAGAATACGCCATCTCGCTCTCTAACATTCTCTATTCAAACAAGAAGCTGGCAGGGTCTTTTATTTTGAAAATCTACCCAGCCATTTTCCAGCCCTTTGTCGTTCCCAAACCAGCTGAGAGACATAATCTCTGCAGCGTGTCCCGGGTCTGACCCAGCCTGCTCCAGACTCGCTGTGCCTGAAGCACATCACCGAGGAGGCACCGTGGCCTCCTTTTAATGTGGAGGAGCATCGGCTCTGCTCCGAGCTCCTCAGCCTGAACGGAGAAGGAAGTAGTCAATCTTCCGTTCTGTGCAGCCTGACACGGTAGTGTAAGAAAGTGCTGCGCGATCCTACGACATTTGGTATCTGACGCCAAATAAATCCACGGCCAGTTTCCCCGATACCGAGAGCGACCTGATTATTCTTCGCCTCTTCGAAAGGACTCTGCCGGTGACCTCGGACCTCTGTGCCGGGGTTGAATGTAACAGTCGGGAAGACGTTTCTGAACAAAGCTGAGGTTCACTGCTGTAAACGCTTCGTATCACTCTGGTTTTTTCCACTCTGGGGTCTGTACGATGTCCTAGCAAGGAGATATCCATATGTGGCTGCACAAAAGCCCCAACCTCTTGTGGTATACACTGTAGGAGGGGCAGCCAATTAGAAGAAAGTTGGGTTAAAAGCAGAGGGAGGGGCTAAAACAGCTCGTGAGCTTTGAACTGAGGGGCTGCTTAGTATGAGACAATGGATTATTATGAACTGTGAATCATGCAAAGCTGCTCTAGAAGAGTCCAACAATAAAAATGATAACCACAGAAACAATGGAACAAGTCCCCATAAAACACAGAGTACCAGTTTTCCTTTCATTTGTCACCCGTCGGTAGCTCGTGTCATGTGATCATCTCTTCCTTGGTGCTGCTGAATCTACATTATGGGATGGCAGTTGTTAACATTTCCACTAATCAGTGATGACAGTTCGTCGGGGAGGCCGTGCCGCCGTGCGATCGTCTGCTGGAGCGCGGCGTGGCGGTGATGGATGCGTGTGCGCCGGGGGACGGCCGTGTTTAAAAACCCGCGTTAGTGCGCTGACGCTGTCGCCCGTTTGATGTTTGCAGGCAGCAGGTCGAGCCGCCCTCACCTTCAGCTTCGCTGCCCCACTTGGATGGTGCTGGTGTGCAGAGGAGATAAATGGCCTCCCCCTCGCTGCTCTCCTCCCTCTGCTGGCTCTACTTCTTTCCAGAAGGTCAGCGAGTCAGAGGGAGGGGGGGAGCCGCTCTCCTCTCCCACTTTGTCCTAAATAAGGTGTCCTGCTTAGTGCACCGCAAAGAGAGCACTACAGCAGAGACCCGAACACCACCCCGCTCGACAACCGAGTGCGCTTAAAGGATGATTAGTGTTATTTTCCAGCCTGGCTCTTTGTTTTTGTAGCTGGTGCGACATCGACGTTTCATCGCTTACCTCACAGCACAGCTTTCATGAGTTCACCAACAGCAGAGAGAAGCCAGAAAGAGCTCGGTCGGGACTCGTCCTGGGAATTTAAGCAGTTTATTAAAGTGTCTGACGCCTTTTCTGTTGTGTGAACTTAAAACAAATCTACTAATAGACGGGAGACTGTACTTAAAAGATGGAAATTGAGCCGTCACCCGTGTTGTATCGATTATTCCATCGATTAATCAAGTAATCGGGTTACTAAAAAATGGTTTTGTTTTATTAATGAGCAAACAAATAATCCAAAGTATGTCAAATAAAAGAGGCCACGTCCCTATAAATACAAACACAAAGCCTTAATACAATTTAAACAGGTGAGGCTGACTCACTGCTGGCACCTCTACTGGACATAAGAGGAACTGCAGGTTTTGGATGTTAGGTAGTAAAAGTACTACAAAGAATAATAAAATAAAATAAAAACAATGCATCCATTTTTCTTTTTTTTTTGAGTAACAACATTTTCCAGACATGACATCACTGAGCACACGATCACATGATTAGTGTCCATTCTCACCTTCGTCTGTCCGACCGTCTTCACTTTCCTCCTCTTCCTCACATCGCTCTGCGTCTTTCTGCCTCGCCTTTACTTATTCTACAGTAACACAATAATTATTATACACTTGTCCACTGGTTAACATCATACCCATACTGCGTGTTCCTGCAAATGTTTCAAAATAAAAGCCATTTTAAGAAGTGAAGGGAACATCTCAAATGGCATGCTATAGAGCTTTTAATTTGAAACATACACAGGAAATGCTTAGGTTAAATTAACAATACACCTTACCAGTACATTAACTATTCTTATCAAACAGATGGAATGAAGACGTTATCTTCAGTAGGGGATGTAAATAAAGGTCAAAGGTCACTGAACACTGTTTCCTCACGTGGAGAATAAGACGGCGGCGGGGTGTCATTATGGCGCACCTGGGACGGTAAGTTTCTAACCTCAGCGGCGTGATGCTGTTTCTTTCCCCACATGAAGAAGAACGAGCGCGCACACACACACACACACACACACACACACACTCCATTAAACAGAAAGACCTCAGCTTGAGTCGTGAGGCGGCGTGTGCAGCTGGCTCGCCTTCCCCTTCCTCCTGACAAAAGCAGAGGAAGGCTAATTTCAGCCTGTCTCCAGTCTGCAGTGCAGCCTGTGAGCCACAACACCGGCACGCCGCAGACGCCACCTCACAGCAGCACGCCATCCCTCTCTCTGTGCGAGCCGGTCAACTCCAGCTCCACAACCATCATTAAAGCGTTCTGGCTGATCACACGCTTTAATTGGACCGTACCAGCCGCCCGGGCAAAATGGCGCCTTGTTAGCTCAGCTGCAGAGCGCAGCGATCGCACAAACAAACAGGCAAACAAATGAGGATATAAACAAACCCGGCAGAAGCTCACTTGGAACGCCGAGCATGTTGGGAAGTGCACATGAGGCTGACCTGCAAATACACGAGCTGATGAGTAGACGTGTAGTAAAACAGTGTCGGAGGATCAGGGGCTTTCCTCAACGCTGCTTTTATTTTGACGGGTTTCTCCCAGCGCTGTGGAGAAATGCTCCTGGAGCAGTTTGTTTAAGAAAAGCCCCTGATATACATGACATGCTAGGCTTTTAGAAGAAAATTAGCATCAAATAAGTAGCAGGCATTCATTAGCAGCACTGATGGTCCTGAGGGACTTCTAATGTGGGCAATAAAGCTGCGGTTTACCCACCGAAGGGATGTTTTCTTATTCCTAACGTTTCAGCTCCGACAGCTTCCTCTAAGTATTCCACAGTTGTCCTCCTCCTCCTCGCGGCATTTAATTTGGAGGTGGAAGTGTGCACATTGTAATATTTTCCCATTTAGCGCTGAGGGACTGGGAGAATTCGGCAGGTCGTTTCACTTTCACGCTTTGCTGAAGAAGAAGCGAGGACCATCTGACAAATAGTTGCTACGAGTCACCTTGGCGCTGCTTTTATCCTGACGGGGTGGCAGATAATTCAAGGTTGTTAATGCCACACAGGCGCCGCTAAATCAAGAGCCGGAGGTGCAGAGCAGCTCCTCTAATCACTGACGGCAGCGTGTTGCTGTTGTTGCTTCGCTGATTAAAACCATTATAGTACTCGCAGTTTCTCCCTCACGTTACCGCACACGCCCATCTGGTTTCTCACTGGGGGGCAAAGGTCATCACAGAGGTATTAATGTGAAATCCCACTGCCCGAATTCCACATTTCTTCCCTTCATGAGACGGGCACGCCTGCTTTCAGTTCTGAGGTTTTACACATGAAGGCACAGAAACCACATCTGACCCTTACATCCTTTTTAAACGATTTAAGCACACGTGACACGTTACCCCACATCATTACTTACTTTATGCTACAGTCACACTGAGGAAAACAGTGGTTGGAGGCTACAGCACGGACAAAATTACTGCAACTGGCAATCTCGTTGCCTTTGAAATGGTTGCTCCGAGGATGGGGAACAGCTCTGCAGCCGCTCACAGTCAGCTGCTGTCTGTGCGTTGCAGTGACTCGGGTCACACGTGTTCCCTCCCACTAGGTGACCTGTGGCTGGTTGCGGTTGGTCACTTTGGTTGCTCTGAGGTGAGGTCGTTGCACGTGCAACCTCTGGAGGGCCGGCTGGTCGCCAGAGCAACTTTGCGATTCAGTTTACGATCGCCGCACAACCAGCGACTGAGTAATAACAACATCTGAGACAGAAAGGTGAGCTTGGAAGTTGTTGCTTGTTTGTTATAATCGGACAAAAATACAATAAATGAAACATTTTAAAAGGTCATTGTTATTTCTCTGCACTCCCTCCTGAATGTTTTTCTTCATTTATGATTATGTAAAACTCTTTGTTCTACCTGTGTACACAAAAGATGTCATAATAATAAAAGCATAACCCAAAACTGCAGTCATTGGCTAACGACCTGTCACTCACAAGCTGTTAGCCAATGAGCACACCGTGGATCCTCCTCTCTGAAAGGCCTTTACTCACCGACCTGTAAAATTTGCATTAAAAATATTATTCGGACTCGTCTGTTCTTACTGCAGCCGTTCACGCCGACTGCGTAATTTCACAGGATTCATTTTTTCAGATCAAGCTCGATTTTTCTGGTTTTTTCACATGCGGATAAACAGATCTGACCAATCGGAGGGATGCATTTGGCAACGATCGCACTGATGCTGAATGCAACGACATGGAAACAGTAAATCAACCCTGCTTCCCTCAGACTCCCAGCTAGCTGCTGCTCCGGGTCACTCGGCTCTCCTCAGGCGTGGTCCCAGCTCCAACTGTCTGAAATATGAGCGAACGCTTCGACTCCGGGATCGAACCAGGAAACTTTCCCATGAACCCAGAGTCTCTGTCTCTTTCTTCTCGGGACTAGCTCATCTTCGCTTCATGCCTGCTCTGTTTTTTAACAGTGTGTTTTGTGAGGACGCACATCTAAACCTTTGTAAGTTTGTGCCGTTCCGTCACAGCGCGCTCGGTGTGTGACGGCCTCTAGAATGACTCACAGAAAAGTGACTCCGTTTGTTCACCAGGACGCTGCTCACAGAGGTCAGGGCAGTGAGGTAAAGGAAGTCATGAGGTAAAGGAAAGAAAACTATTTTGATCCAGAAGCTGCAGTTTGTAAAAGAGTGTTTTTCAAAATATTTCATGTGAATATTCTGAAAATTTGAATCCACAAGGACTCAAAAACGCTGGAAAAATGATTAAAAAGCACAATATTTGGACCCAGCTCCTGTACGTATTGTGAAAATATTCACAGCATGAAGGCAAAATTATGCTGTGCATCTTTTTTATAAGACTAATGTGTTTTTCGGCTCCTTACAGATGATTTTTTTTGTGAGAAATTTCTGAGAAAGCGTCTCTTTTGACAGCGAAGGTTGCCGAGCCCTGCCGCCGGTGCTTTGATACAGGTAATCGCTCCTCCTGTTTGCAGTCGTGGCAGAGCTGCCGCTGTAATCCACAGCCTCCGCTCTGTGCAAACACACATTCACGTTTTCCGTTCCCATCCCTCGCCAGTTTTCCAGGAAAACACAAAGCGACGTCTGCTCTGCGGAAGCCTCGTTATCTTCACATAAACCCTGAAATGTGTTTCTGCACAGATTTTGTCAACATCGCGTACGGAAGGAAACCCGTGCTGTGAAATTTTGTCAAATTACACGTAGCTACATCCTCTGAGACGAAACTGACTGCTAGTCTGTGACATGTGAAAAGCTGCCAGCCAATCGTGTGATGACAGAGCACTTTAAAAAGTTTGAAAGATTCTGATTTTTCAGATCACGTCGTTTCGTTTGGCTTCAGCGTTTTGAGCTCGGCTCACATCGATGCTGACGTGGTTGTTTACCCGCAGCATGAGCGTTACATTATGAAATGCCCTCACATGCACATGCCGTCTGAATCTACTGTGTGTGCACTGCTTTATGTCTGCGTGTGTGTGTGTAGCATTCGACCCCTGGCTCTCAACAGATGCCAGCGTCTGTTGTGGAGCCCTCTAATGGACGCCCAGCTGGAGTCAGGCACATACAAGGGCAGCCAAGGTCACAGCCACGGCCTCTCAGGACCCCCTCGTTTGGCAGAGCCGTGCAGCCTGTGTGTGTGTCTGCTCGAGTATAACGGGTGTTTTTGTGCGTGTTCATTTCGATTTTTTTGTGTTTGAGATGACGCAACAAAAGGGGCCGTCTCAGGTCGACAGCCGCTCGCTCGTCCTCTCACCTCTGAGCACGTGAGTTTACGGTCGGTTAAAGAGGAAACAGTCACCAACGTTCTGCAGATCGTCTTTAATACTTCCACACACTCGGTTTGCTGTGTGAAGTCAGCGCTGAGAGCGCGAGGGGAAGACCTGGTGGGTGCAGTGGGGTCCGTGGTTTTGGTCAGAGGTGGGGGCTGCAGGACTTGAAGGGCGGAGCATCAAACAGAATGCTGCAGAAGGGCTCGGCTCCGCAGCGAGGGTCGAGCGTGCCGCTCAGAGCAGACCTGCCTGATTTCTGTCGTTCAAACTTTCAGTTGCAGGATTTTGGGTTGCAACTAAAGACTGAAAGGAAACTCTTTCTTCACGGTTAAACGTACGACTTGGGGGATACTGCCACTGCTCCTCCAACCCAGAATATCACAGTAACTGTGCGGCACGGTACTCACAACAGCGCGACCTGCTGCATGAACGTCGTCTGCAGTCTGGTTCAGAGACGTGTCCTCATTATTCTACATTCACTGAAGAAGAATCTGCATTACCAGGATTTACCGTCACATTTAGTTACTGCTGGCGTACCGACAGCAGCGGGAGCCCTCTGTCATTATTAAAGGTCAGATGGTAATAACTGCACCAGCTGACTGGATGGCAGCACCAGAAACCTCTGATTACATTGGTTACTAGTCGCCTTTAGTTTTCCATGGTTGTCTGCAAACATTCGCTAGCTGCTAACCTAGCGGTAGTAAAACTGGAGAAAATGCGACAAAAATCGCAAATGGAGAAGGTTCGCCTTCAAAGTAAAAGTTCTGCAGGAAGTCAGTAAACAGACAACCTTAATAAGTAAAGCCTGAAATAATCTAAACCGCGGGTGTCAAACTCCAGTCCTCGAGGGCCGCTGTCCTGAAACTTTCCCATGTGTCCCTGCTGCAACACACCTGAATAAAATCAGTAGGTCATTAGCAAAACTCTATAGAACCTGACTGCATGCTGCGCATTTTCCTCAACAAAAGATGATTTGTCTTTGAATGGACTCTACGAAAACATAAAAATCAGAATAAATAAAATCAGTCTGCTAGATATCACCAGATTAGAAGTGACTCCATTTTTGAGCTAGCGTTAGCTTATCATTAAAAACCAAATGTCAGACTCGACCACGAACTCCAAATATGGACCAAAAAGGAAAATTAGTGACCACACATGCTCCAGGGTGCCCGATGAAATGATATGATGTGTAGCTAACAATTCATCCACATTAGCAGGTGCGGTAACATTAGCTAACATTAGCCATGAGTCTTAGGGGCAAAACTCGGGTTAACATCAGCAGAACATCCTTTGAGTCATGGAGGGATCTCCAACTCCAAACTGTCTTTTCAGTCTGTTGCCTGTTTGCAGAACAGCTCTGATGAAATGTGACATCCTGCTAGCGTAACAACCGGCACGGCTCACCAGCTATCAGCTGACCGGGTGGTCGAGGCTCCCGAAGTTCCCTGCACGCTGTTTTCAAACTCCCCGCTGGCTCTCACCTCTGAGACAAGGTTAAACGCAGGATAAATCTTTATTCCCTGATAAATAAACGTGTTAGAGCTGTTTGAGGAATTAAAGTTTAATCTTGGGAGGAAGGAGCAGAAACATGTGGGCCAGCATGTTGATGCAGTTGATAGATCTCCAGAAATGAACAAATGATGTGTTCTAATATTTCTTCAACTGTATTCTTAACACCAGCTGTCTGTTATAAGCTTTAGAAGACTCAGAGAATAAAAATAAAATAACTTCAACATGTGACCTGTTTGTTTTTGTAAGATAAAGGTTATAAGGTTTATTTATTCAGTAAAGCCATGCAGCGCTCTTTATCACAACCTTTCACAATGAATTATCAAAACATTGAACAAATCAGTCCTGTGTTTACAGCAAGCTTTCAGAATTATTTCTCATTGATGATCCTTTTCTAGTTGAGCATCTGGTCAAAGTGCTTATAAATAGTTAATAGATATATATTTTTTAAAGAACTCAGGTGATTAGCTGTATCATTCACCATCGTCAGTGTGAATGTTAATCACGTTGAAAATAAAAGTAAAGAGGAAAATGACGTCACCAGCCAACCCGATCCATCACAGTGATTTATAATCTGGCATACCGGGCATTTTCCCGGTGGGCTGACACGCTCTTGGGCGGCTGTGCACCGGGCGTAAGAGCCCTGACAGCAGCCCATTGGTTCCTTTTTATTGCTGACACTAGATTGTCCAATCAGATCTCTTAATGTGACCGGCCCCTCCCCTACCTTCGCTGTTGTAACCCCTGACTCACTTTAAATAGTTTAGAACAGCCAAAACTACAGACCAGTTGCTAGGTTCGGCAGGGTTACAACAGGAATTGAGGTGAGTGCGGAATGAAATGGCTGGAGACAGGAAATGAGCAACAATGGTTATTATTTTGTACAGAAATTAAAATAAAATGGGATACAAATTCCACAATGACAACAATAATAATAATAATAATAATAAGAAGAAGAAGAAGACTAATAATAAGCCGGCATAACAAAAATAACCCCAAAAACAGTCCTATTGAGCTCAATATTTCAATTGTCCTTTTTGGTCATTAGTCAGGTTCCTTATTAGTCCAATCAGGATTTCTTACTAGTCTAGTTCTTTTTCCTTGGT
>VVHJ01022923.1:1599-14675 GCA_015107715.1 Tylochromis polylepis
AACCCATAAAAAAAAAACCCCCCCCCCCCCCCAAAAAAAAACAAAACAAAAACAAAAAAACGAATGTGAGCTTGTGACTCAGTGCCATAGGAATCCCCATGAGCAATGCCTGAGCTCCCTGAAGGTCCCAGTTATTCAGATGTCAACAGCAAAAGACAGACGTTGTACTATTCACCTCATCTGCTTGCATAAAATTAAAAGGCAGAGCATTACTGGGCAAGATTGTGCATACTCATCAGATTGTTCCAGGATTAAGAAAGGTTAGGAAAACATACAAACATATTTTAACTTTGCGTTTGGACAGTTCATCTTTTCATTTGTGGTTATCCCTTCAAGTAACTACAGTTTTTTTGTATTAAGAATGAACTCTTCTTTGGAGTTCATGAGTTTGACAAAGCCCCAGGGGGGGGGAAACAAAAAAACCATATCATTTTCCTCTCCTCTGTCACTGCGCTTCTCACATTGCCCCTAACTCAAACATACATAGTTATAAATAGTGGCTTGATAAAATATGAATGAACAATAACAAACAGGCAGCGCTTGCTGCTTTTATAAAAACGAGGGAAGAGCGGGAATGGAACTCAGAACAGGCGATCGCCGTGTCCGACATGGCATTAAGTGCTTGTTATGGAACTTTGTTTGCGTGTGTGCATTGGCTGCACATGGTCTGGCTTCACGGGTACAATTAGCACAATGCTTGTGCTGAGAGAAAGAGAAGATAACTGGAGTGCCATGCTGAAAAACTGACCTAGCTTACATTTTAACACCCACGGGCCAAAGGCCTCTGGCTTTTGTTGCCAACATGCTTGCAGCTCTCCTCTCACTGAGCCAGTTAGTGTGCCCCCTGGTCATAACCTGCACAGTTAACATGCTGTAAATGTTTCCATAGTGTAGTTTGCTCACATGTTGCCTGCACATGGTATTTTGCACACTTTATTGTCAAAGGCTTTACTGAGTCACGTGCAAAATCTGAGATGTCATGGTTCAACAAAATAATCACCACTATTTGACAGGAAATTAACTCACAATCATTTGAGATCTGTGAGACTTTGTGTGCAACAGAGTAGATCTCTTCATGTATAGCTTAGCATGTCTCTGCGAGATCATGACACGTGCGCCGCCACTGTGACCATGTTGGTGTGTAAAGCCACCTGTGGTGCTGTGTCTTCACTGACAGGTGGCAGTGCCTTTTGCCTGTCTACAACTCAATCGCTTAAGAAGCTGCTCTGTGAAAATGCACACAGCACCAGTCTTGTTTCTAACTAGCCATTGTTTTTGCATGAGCACAATTCTAATGTAATAGACAGACTATTCCTCAGAGAGTCATTTATTCTACAGGGAAAAGGGATGACCTCAACCTGTTCCTCTTTGAAGTGTTCTCATTTTCACCCATTTAATTTTATTAAGCATGTCAGTAGACATGTAGAATAGATTACTGGTGACCCAGTTTACATCACTTCCTGTTTGGTGTGAGTCTTGCGGTCCCTGGGTGTATATCTCTAATTAATAGCTCTGTGTACTCAGCCGTGACACACATATGACAGCCATGTGTATTGTGTTATTACACAGCACCCCTCTTGCAATTGTAGTCTTCTACTTGCAGCCTTCATGCCTTATTTTTCTTCCATTTTTTAAAATTTCCATTCCCTTCTCACGAAATCTTAAAAAATATATATATTTATATACTGCTTGTCAATCAAGCATGTTGTAACCAGTCTTAGTCATAAAATCCAACTAATTGGGATGTCATTATCTAGCTGTATAGCTACCACTCTTGCACTGCACACACACTCACTAGCACACTCCGAGCACACTGTCCCAGAAAAGTTTATTGCTCTACTTGTTTGCTCATGGATTCTCTCACGGGGGGCGAAGGGATAAAAAGATGGAGGATAGCCAGTGGAGGAGGAAAGCTGCCCTTGACCCTATTCTGCAGATAGGAGAGAAGGACTGACAGAATAGGCTAAATGTGGATGCGCTCCACGCGACAGCAAACTCTGGAAATGTCAGCGGCAGTCAGCCACATGGAGGAAAACCCACCCGCAGAAAGGCTAGATCAGGTGGCGTGACAGGTTCGCTTGCCCCGTAGGCCCTTTGTACTTTAGCCTTTGTTAGTTTACCAACATATTATGAAGAAAGTAACCACAGCGTCATTGTTAGCTGGGCTATGGTAAATGACACCCTAGTGGTTTTATTACTCTTTGACCTGTTTACCAGATGGAACTAGATAGTGATAGGTTTCTACCTGCTGCTCCACATCTGTGGTGATTGTCTCAACAGCTTCTGTTCTGACTTTAAGTGACAGTCTCGTGATAAGAGCACCTTGAGTAGTGGATGAATGGACGGCCTTGTCTTATAGCTCCTGGCCTGAATCCCACACATGAGTAAAAACAAGAATGTGAAGCAGGCAAAGGGCAGAATAACAGAGACAAATGAAAGTGAAAAACAGGTCTGCTGTACCATAGGTCTACTGTAGCAGTCCTATGGTACAGCTTATTTTTTTTCTTGTCAGTGTAGAAGCTTTTAGTTTTAGGACCCTATTTTACCCACAAAGTCAGACATAGAAAGTAGCATTTGTTCTATTTTTAAAGTGAAACTGTAGAAAGGAAGAGCTGCTGGTAAGTCATGCATAAACACTTCCATATAACAATAAACCCTTTGAACCTGTGTTTTGGTTACCTTTATGTATCAGAGAAAGGTTGCTCTTGCATTGTGCTTGGGGGTGTGTGTGCATAAATGCAGCCTTGTCTCTAACTTCGCCAACAAGACAGTGTCGAGGCTTTGAGGCATGAACCTGTCCTTCTAGGAGCACAGGGTGAGACTGGTAGACAGGGGTGTGATGGTTATCTATGTCCAAAGGCAAGCTGCAGCTCGTCTGTGTGTGAGTAAGAGTAGAAACATGTGTCTTTGCTGCGCGGAGGTGAAGTAAACGTATTGATTTGATGCCTCATTCTTTTACACAACTGATCAAATTTACACCATTAAAACAGTTGAGTCATTATTCAAGAAGAGATTTACTGCTACTGTGTCTGTCTACAGGAGGCTGCTGCTGATTTAAGCACTTTTGTTCACTGAAGTCTGGCTTATAGTTAAGGTCACAAAAATCACCTTTCTGCATCTGGTGTTGTCTATATAACTTTTAGTCACAGTCTTTTAGTGGGTTTTTAAGCAGGACTTTGTGTCAAGGCTGTTAAGAGTCAGTACACTTAAAAAATCTGTCTTAACAACTTATGTGCATACACAAAACCTCATATTCCTCAAATACTGACCTCTACTTAAATCATAGTACACAGAACTGCTGATGTAAAACAGTAATAGCATTTAGATTTGAAGTTGGGGTTTTTTTTTCAAGCTCGGACTGCATTCCATCTGTGTTCAGCCATTTATAGTACACAGTATATAGTGTAGAGTGTACATGCTGTGCCCACACCATGACATCGCCCAGCTCTGCCTATCTGGTAGTCTAGTAAGTTTATGCACATTTACATCTGGTTATGTCGCTCTAAAACAAGTGTTTTTTCTTGCATGTAATGTGCAAAGTACATCTTCTGCATCTTCTATTACGGAACACAACTGCACAATTACTGCTTGCGCGTGTCGGAATGCAAACCACATAAATAGAGCAAATGCGTAAGACTGCGTCTTAGGGATAAGTAAGCTAAACTGGTTTTCATTTCATCTCAGTTAATGGCTTAGATGTTATTTCAGTTAATTCATTAGTTATTCTACTTGTGAAAAAAGACTTTAGATAATGCACATGTACTGACCTGCTCCTCTTAGTTTAGGCCAAGAGTAACCACACAAAGTATCTGTATTTCATGCCCCTATCAGCCCATACCTGCAGTGTTAACATACTAGCTTTGAGAGTTATCTCCAAAACTCTCAGATAAGCATATAAATTCACATTGCATTAATCAGGATTACTAAGCAGCAGCAGCAGCAATAGGAAGGTTTGCTTGGCAGATTATCCTGTGTTCCACTAGCCCTCCTAGCTGGTTACATGACTGTGTGTGTATGTGTGTGTGTCTGGGTATATATGTGTGCTTTTTCTCAGAGATTGACTACCCTGCCGAGCAGACCAAGTGTCTGCCCCATGAGACGGCGTTTTTAGACTGTTCTAGTTTTATAGAATTGCGTATGTGTGTGGGAGCAGACTCGTGGACACAGACAGGGGCATGCGGAGGAGAAATGGGCTGTAAAACAAGCTGTATTAATGCTCCAGCACCATTTGGCACAGAGAGAGAGAAAATGCCTGTTGTGCTTGCAGTCACCATCCTGGGAGTAGAGACAGGGTTAGGGCTTTTTAACCTACTTCTGACAGGGATAACTGTTTAGTTAGTTAGTCACTGGGGTATTTTTCTTCTCCTCTCAAAAGCAGGCAGGACGTTTGTTGCCTGATGTTAAATGAGTTTTGCACAAAAGCTGCATACTGTGAGCGGGCACAGCCAGATTGAAAACTGCATTAGCAATCTTTGTCATTAGCTCTGGCAAGCATTTCACATTTTTGTCAACTCTTGCCTTATGATGGCTTACTCAAGGAAAACCCTGTCTCGGTATACTCCTTAGAAGCCGTGTCATTACTCTGTAGTCTCTTATTACATTTCTGTCTCTCAGAACTCATTGGCGAAAAGTCAGAACAGGCAGTGAACATGTCTTTCCTCAAGGTAAGAATTTTATCAGCAGTGAGGAAGGAAATGGACAGGAAATGAGAGAGGAAACACAGCAAAGGATGGGTCTTGAAAGAGGGTGTTTGAATTTGGCTGCTCCATGTCTTGTTTTTCCTCCTTTGCAGATGCGCAGTGAGGTTGGGAAAGTTAAAAATAAGAGCCCTATTCCAGAACCCTCTACTTATTGCTCTTGGTTTTCAAAAGTTTTTTTTTCTTTTCTTTTTGCACAGCTAGTCACATCAAACCTTTTTGTTCAGTCTCTCATTGCGATGTTTTGTTGATATTGAATGATTTACTTTTTAGCCCAAACTGAGACAGTGCATGCATTTTGTAACCAGCTCTTTTCCAGGTTTGTTTATGCTTTTGTGTGTGTGCGTGTGTGTGCGTGTGTGTGCGTGCGTGCATGTGCGTGCGTGTGTGTGTGTGTGTGTGTGTGTGTGTTCCTTACCATGCTGTGTATGTGTGTGTTTCAGGCTCAGGTAGCGTTCCTTCAGGGTGAGAGGAAAGGGCAGGAGAATATGAAACAGGACCTGGTGAGGCGAATCAAGATGCTGGAGTACGCCCTCAAACAAGAGAGGTAACACAAATGCCTGGAAAGCCCCCCTTTCTGTCCCAGTCTCCTTATGTCTGTTATTCTTTCAGTCTGTCCTGGCAGTTTGCATGCTTCAGGCATAATGATTCTGCTAGTGAAAGATTTATTTGTGGAAGCTCAAAATGTTTCCCTCAAGTGTTCTTTTGTTGCGTTACAGGGCTAAGCACCAAAAGCTGAAGACAGGAAATGACCAGAGTCCTGGGGACAAGAAACCAGAGACAGAGGCAGATCAACGTATGTTTGACCAAGTCCTTATGTGCTCTGTAATTTGGATCCATTATGTTGTCTGCTTCTGTTACATTTAGTTTCCTGTCGAGCGTTGAGTGCAGTTCGAAGTTTCTGCTTTTCTCTTTTTCTTCTTTTCTTCTCATGCCTTGCTGTTGCATCACTATTGAACAATCTATTTTCTGTAGTTCCCAATGGGCCGGCTGAGTCAGATTCAGAGCCAGCCAATCAGATGTCCTGGAAGGAGGGACGTCAGCTACTACGCAAGTAAGGCTTCATCGTCATCTGCTCCTTTTCATCTCAGTGCCATATTAAAGTGTTCCATCAGAACTTTATCATTGACATTAAAATTCTGATCTAGGCTTAAATGATTCATTTATATGACCATGTGTGTATGTGAATGTAGATATCTTGAGGAAGTGGGTTATTCAGACACCATCCTGGACATGCGTTCTAAGCGCGTGCGCTCCCTTCTCGGGCGGAGCAGCCCTGAAGCTAACGGGCCCCCACCCAGTGAAAGCTGTCCTGAGCCTGAGCCACGAGCAGGTGGAGAGTCCTTGTTGGTCAGACAAATAGAGGAACAGATAAAAAGGTGAGACAGTGGAAACACACGCCCCTCTTTGATCTTACACCACAGAAGAGCTCCAATGTGAACATTGATGGTAGAGTAAACATTTGGCTTTTGCAGCACAAAAAGCTTTTTTTTTCTTCTTTTTTTTAAACCTTTGTAGATGTCCTTGTTTTAAAGCTACTCCTTAAAACCGGAACTTTTCACTGCTGCTAGTTTGTGAAAGCTTATAACTTGTAAAAATTTCCGTCTTTCACATAATCAAATGATGTGTCATACAGGTGTGATTATTTTACAACAATTCCATAGACAAACTATGACGGCATTTACTTGCAGTCTTGTGCCAAACTTTATAGACAAAGTGTGATTTTTACATTGCGTCATAATCGAACTAATTCACTAACATGGCAGACTGACATATGAAGCCAGCCCTCAAACCTCTGACAAACACTTCTTACACAAAGTGTATCTGGGTTTGACCTCGTAAATCAGGATTTGTTGTGGACAATCTGACTATTTTCCAGTATGGTAGTAGTTCATGGTATCCTTTTATAAACAGTGGACATTATCCAAATTGTAAAAGCATTTGCCTCTCAGAAATTCATTAAGCAATAGGTAGGTGTATGAGATAACTGTCACTGTCTCATAAGACTGCTTTGTGAGCACGATTCATGTGGATTTTCTGCACAAGCAGAAATGTGAAGACGGTGAAACAAAAGCACAGCTTAAACTCTAAAACTGGCAAAATAACACATGAGAGAAGATGTCTAAAAGTGAGGGGATTCTTCATCATGCCGATCAGGATTTTTAATGAGCACTAGAGACAAAATTAAGACAGATGTCTTTGAAGTGTGCAGACAGGCTCAAAAGTAAAGTTTTATGGCCAAATGTGGCATGTTTCATTTTTATTTCATGATAAATAGGGAGTTAAAAGGTCTGGAGTTGATTCTAAGTATTAAATTTGCATTTGGTAGCTGTTCATGGGACTCTCAACTTCCACTCTGAGTTGAGGCCACCATTCAGCTGAAAATAAACCATACCAAATAGCAGAGATTTTAGCACTAACCAAATCAACAAACTGGTACATTCTTAAGAAAGAATGCAGCATAAAATAGCCCACTGAAAACGACTAAAGTGGGTGATTGCAGAAATATTTCCTTTTTAAGAAAAAAAAAAAGCTTCACAACATCCAGCCAAGTCAAGAACACTGTGGAGAAGGTAGTTTTCAAATCAAGAAACACCACAAAAGGGGTTACCACAAGATGCAAACCAGTGGGAACACACAAGTACAAAAGAGCAGGCTTTGAACAGAGAAAACCAACATGAACTTATACCAGAAGGATGGGAAGAGAAGGAAACAAAAGATCACCCAAAGCAGCCCACCTCATCTGTCAAACATGATGCAGTCAGTGCTAATAATAATAGTAGTAGTAGTAGTAGTAGTAGTAGTAGTAGTAGTAGTAGTAGTAATAAAAGTTTTAAGGGCAAATTCAGAAGTCTGTAATTTCTGCTCAGTCAGTCAAACACTGTGCATATGGAACATAAACAACAAACACAGCGAAAGCAACCCGAGAGCATATCTTAAGACTTAAGTATAGTGAATATATTTTAATTCAAGGTTATGTTAACTTTTCCAAATGCTGTTGAGTCTGTGAAAGGCTAAGTGCAAAGCTAAAAATGGCTGTATATTCTAAACCTGCTGTACTGAACCTGAAGGTCTTCCTTTTAAATACTCTGTGACTCTGATGGTGTTGTCCAGAGGCTACCATACTACCCATAATTCACAAGTAGCTCACAGCTGTTGCAACTACGGGTTTTGAAATAATTTAAAAACAGTAAAAAGTGTAAGCAATAAATATATAAACATAAATAAGCAGTCCTTCTGTTCATCTTCGAGTGAAACATATGGTCAAGATACTCAGCTGTGGATCTCTTTGTAGGAATGCAGGCAAGGAAAGCTCTAAGGAACGTGTGGGGGGTTCAGTGCTGGATAAGATCCCCTTTCTGCATGGCTGTGAGGATGACGATGAAGACGACAGCGATGAGGAAGATGAATTCCAAGGCATGGCCACTGACTGCATCGATGGCCCGCGCAAGAACAAAAAGTCTCGTGTGAAGGTACGGCAGGCTGAGTAAAGAATGACCAAGAAATGTTTTCACAAATAAAATGAATAAATAAACAAACTAAAAGCTGTTTGTCATATATCCAACCTTGCTTTCTGCTCTGTTCTCAGATGGGTTCGGAACCTATGACCACAGATCTGGACCCTGAAGATGAAGAGGACGAGGACGACTCGGAAGACGCCCTCAATGAGTTTGACTTCCTGGGCTCAGGGGAGGATGGGGAGGGGGCGGGAGAGGCCCGGATCTCAGGGGATGGACGGGAGTTAGGTACGCTGTTGCCTTAGCAACATCATGAGCACAAGCACTGCCAGGATCACTGCCATAAATGTATCTGTCTTTATTGCCCCTATCCTTGCTCACCTTTTTTCTTTTTTTTTTCCTTTACTTCTCATTGTGTCTTGACATCTCTTCTTGTCAATAAAACCAACCTCTTTTCCCAACCACCTGTCTCTCTGTCCTGTTTCACAAGCTGTTGGTCTGTGACTCCTCAGAGCTGTGTAGCTGTCATCTTTGTCTCTAGATGTACTTTCTGTGGTCCAGGGCCATTTCAGAGGTTACCACGCATGCTGCCTTCTTTTCTCTATGTGTTTGCATTTCATACTTTGAATCATATTTGCACTGTAGATGTGCTTTTGTAAATAAAATTGTACAAGTGGATGTTGTCATTATACGTAAAGAATGAAGTTTGCCTTTTAGCTTCTTTCTGCCTTTGTTTGTCTCTTATCTGTCCAACTGCTGACCTCCCCGTCCTTCCTCGACCTCTCTGCATGACGGTATTGTCTCTCTCCTCTTGCTGGGTTCAGAAAACCGCAGGAACAAGTTACAAGGAATGATGTCAGACTTCCCCCCTAAACCTACCCCGCCCCCTTCTGTATCCGGACAGGCTCGCTCCGGGGAAGGTAAGAGTTCCCTACAAAATATGCCAATAAAAACATTGATTATTCTCTGCCGAGCATTCCCTTTTTAGTCTTCCCCCATGCAGTTGTAGCTTAGTTGCTGAATCTCAAATTTAGATGTTTGCGTAGGGGTAAGCTTGCAAGGTTTCACCTGCAACTATAAATATTTCCTGTGGTACACAGTGTGGGAGTAGGGAAGTGGAATAACACTGTTGCTACAGCTATCTAGGACTTATCACGATATTTTAAAGTGATCTCACCATCCTTTTCTAGAGCCCTGACATTTGTCAAGGTGAAATCATATCTCTTGTGCTTTTCCACTTACAACCTCCAGGTGGTGCCCTGGGTTTCTCCTCTGATGTCTTCATCATGGATGCCGTTGGCGGAGGTGACATGAACCTGGGAGAGCTGGCTGATCTCACTGTTGCCAATGACAATGATCTTTCCATGGATGTAATTGCATGTTTTGTTCCGATCAATACAAAGTATGCAATACAAGCTACATGCATACAATGATAACTTTTGAATGTTCCCTCTTTTCAAACGTGTGTCCCGTCAGATGCAGGATAACAGAGAGGAGTTTAAAAAGACATGGAACCCCCGTTTTACACTACGCAGCCACTTTGACGCCATCCGCGCTTTGACCTTTCACCCCAGCCAAGCAGTGCTGCTCACAGCCTCTGAGGATGGCACACTAAAACTCTGGAACCTCAACAAGGCAATGCACTCTAAAAAGTAAGAACCCTACTGGTGAAAAAGTTTTAAAATCAAGATATGTCATTCTATGCCACGCAAATATAAACTGCAATCCAGCGAGATGAAAAATTCCTGATTTAATTTTAAAAGGGTCTCTCTCCACAGGAACGCCGCTTTGGATGTTGAGCCCATCTACACATTTAGAGCACACAGGTGAGTTCAGCCTGAAAACAATAAAAATGCTGCAACTTTGTTTCTAAAAATGAGTGATTAATGCAATCATTTTCAAATACTTTAAATGCTGCGTTAAACAAAACAAAAGTACGAACAGATGGTGTTTTTTTGGAAACTGTGATGTCATTCATGCCTTGTTCATAAAATGAAGTGCTTCTCTCTTGGTCTAGTGGAGCCGTTCTTTCACTGACCATGGGTGAAGACGGAGAGTCCTGCTACAGTGGAGGTCTAGATGGATCCATCAGGTGTTGGAAAATGCCGGACCTGAATGTGGATCCCTATGATAACTATGGTGAGTCATTCTTAACAGCTGATTATGTAGCAGAATCACTAAGTTTTGTTTTGTTTAGTTTTTTTTAATTATGTGATTCTTTATCCAGATCCTGGTATTGAAAGCAGTGTACTAGCAGGCCACGAGGACAGCGTGTGGGGTCTGACTTACTCTGCAGTACACCATCGTCTTGCCTCATGCTCAGCAGATGGCACCATTCGCATCTGGGATCCTCAGAACTCATCCCCCTGCATGGCTGTCTTCAATAAGGAGAGAGGTAGACATTTGTCTCAACTTTGTGGGTTTGTTTTTGAGCTTTGTTGTCTATCCAGTCCCCACATCCTAATCACGTCCCTTTTTTTTGTTTTGTTTTGTTTTGTTTGGGGTTTTTTTTCCTCCCTAGAGCACGGAACACCCACCTCAGTGGCATTTGTGGCCACTGATCCCAACCAGGTGGTGGTGTCATTTGATGGTGGCGAAACCCTGCTGTATGACCTCAACACGGAGCAGAGCATCACTATGTTAGATACACAGACCAAAGATGGTATGTTCTGGACACAGTTTCCAACACAATGTGCAACACTTTTTTTTTTTTTTCCCCACAAGTAATTATTTGGTAGAAAATATTCGACTGAATATGATGTCTGCCTTTGCAGGCAGTGAGCTGATCAACCGTGTCGTCAGTCACCCATCTGAGCCCATCTCCATCACTGCACACGAGAACCGCACCATCCGCTTCCTAGACAACAAGACAGGTATGTGCAGGAGGTGTACTGACGATCTGTGATTCCCTCTGGAGACTTACTGAAATATGTTTTCTGAGATGCATCTAAATAAACTTTGTCTGTTTGTGCAGGTAAAGTTGTCCACTCAATGGTGGCGCACTTGGATGCGGTCACCTGTCTTACTACAGACCCTAAAGGCACTTACCTCATCTCTGGCAGTGAGTACTCAGCTTTACTGTGTGCTTACTTAGCTAAGCATCCTGGGCTTTATTTTTGAAATGCTCCTCTGTACACTGAAAAACGTCTGTTTCATCACCTGCAATCTGTATACAAGTAGCTTTTCAAATCACAAATTAATTGATAGTAATAGCAAATTTTAAACGGGGGGATTAAATTAGTTGTTTTTTAAAAAAAGAAGTAGGAGATTATTTATGCCGTATAAGCAAAAAAGTAACTTAAGAAATCCTGTAAAATCTGTAGTAACTGGAAAAAATAATAACGTATCACACTGTAGAAGAGGCGTGCGTTAAATCTAGGTTCTAAAAGGATTCCTTTACATTGTTCTCTGTGGTCATCTCTGCCCCTCGTAAAGCTGCTGTCTTTGCTTCCTCCCACTCCTCACCTCCTACAGGCCACGACTGCTCAGTGCGCTTATGGATGCTGGACAACAGGACGTGCGTGCAGGAGATCACTGCTCACAGGAAGAAGCATGATGAGGCCATTCATGACGTGGCCTTCCACTCTTCCCAGCCCTTCATTGCCAGCGCTGGCGCAGATGCACTTGCCAAAATCTTTGTCTGACATCACTGTCGTCATTCTGGTGAGATAGAGGGTGCCAGGAAAGAAGCAGTGTGGGGCACAGAGGGAGTGGGTTTCTTAGGAGTTTTTTGTGAGGAGCCATAAATAGTGAAAAACAGATGGCGATGTCCTCTCGTTATTTACTAACAAGAAAACATCCTTTTATAGATTGTTGGATTTTTAAAATCCCTTTAAATACCAAATTGTGCTTCTGTCGTCCCCTTTTTTTATTGGTGTTTCGATTAGTTCTGAAAAGCTGCTTCCCCCCCCCCCCCCCTTTTTCTGCTTTTAGAGTCCTACATCAATAACTGGACCAAAAGAGACTGAAGACTACAGTGGATACATTTCACCTGCTCACACACACACACAATTAGTCCTGCACCCCACTGGCTGGGTCATCGCCACAGGACATCAATCAACAACTTCCTCCCCCTCCGCTCTGAAAACTCCTCACAGTTCTCTAATGCCTCAGTGACTTCTTGTAATACTAATCACATCTTGTAATGCTTTTTTATAACTTTAAAATTCTGGCTGCTCTGTTTTCAAGTAATCATGTTTGGAGTAACACTTTTCTACACTACAATATTGTTCTTTTTTTCCTTTTCTTTTCTTTTCTTTTCTTAAAGCAGTATGTGTGTACGCTTGTGTGCTTCAAGTACTCACACAATGTTTGCATTTCACTGAGAGCCGAGGGGGAAACACTTGATTTTAGATTTTTTTTTTTTTTTTTCTTAACAGTTGAAACATTGCTTGTGGCTAACACACATATGTAGGCTTGACTTAAAGGAATAACAGTTCTCGGCACTGATGGAAAACACCTGACCTAACCTCTCCATTGGGGATCAATATATTGCATTCCAAAGACTCCGTGTGGAGGATGTGTGTGTGTGGCGTTGGAGGATGTTTGACTTAGTCGTGTGTGATGTGAGGAGGCACTAGAAAGCTGAATAGTGTTGATTGAACAACCTAGTTTCATTGTATGTCTGATTGTTATAGCGTCCCCATGATTCTGCCTCTACTTGTGTGTGTGCACGTGTGTGTGTGTGTGTGTGTGTGTGTGAGATTAGACGTCACTTAGATAACTCTCACAAACTTATTTCTACAGATGTACAGTGCATATAGAGTCTCTCACACCGCATGAACCAGCTTAGGATGGATATCACTGAGCATAGTTAAAGTCTGTAGACTAGAGAGGTGTGAGGCTGGTTTGGTGCTTTTTACTGTACAGAGGAGTGTGTGTGTGTGTGTGTGTGTGTGTGTGTGTGTGCGTGTGTGTGTGT
>VVHJ01022926.1:11382-25037 GCA_015107715.1 Tylochromis polylepis
TAGTGATATGAACTGAAGAAAGTGGGACGTTACCAGGAAAAACATTCGCTGCTGCAGGCCTTTTCCAGACAGTTTACTGAGGCAGCCCAACCTGATGAACTCCTGAGGAAAGAAATCATTTGTCACTAAATCTAAACAGAAAAAAAAGTTAAACAAATCTCTCTCCTGTAGATTTAAACTCACCCGACCAGGGACAACGAGATTGTCAACGCCAATCAAATCCTTCTTCAGCTCCAGGAGCTTCTGCAAGTTCTCCATCTTGATTAGGCTTCCCTGAAGCTGGTCCACCACCTCAGACACATCAGCCAGAGCAGCTGGAGACCAACCAGAGGTAAGAGATCGTTACAGATGCTCCGTTAAACCAAAACACTGAAATATGCTTCTGTGAACTGAATATGGCACCTCTGCAGTCCCTGAAGTCCACATGAGTAGCTGGGTAATGTTTGCACAGGCGCTCCAGGATCTGCTTGTAGTGAATGAGGCGGTGCAAAGGCCGCAGAATAAAGACATTGAGGGGGATGTAGCAGACCTTTTGCAGCTCGAAGTCTCTGCAGAGACCCTCCAACCTTCGGGACTCCTTGTTTGCCTTCTCAAGCTCCAGCAGGATTTCAGACTGCTTGCTCAGGTTTGCTGTCAGGGGCTGCAGGTAAGACTTGTTATCCATGAACAGTCGTGGTTTTCTCTAATTAAACATGTATAGAAGTTTAACACAAAGTCACAGCTCACCTTCAAACCCTGAAGGTTCTTCAACAGGACATCTCCAATGCGCTGGTAGTCTCCCTTAATGTGTGCATTAGAGCGTCCTTCCCTTAAAAGAGAAAGACAGCCGCCATTTTTAAGCAATGAATCCTAATCAGTGGTTACTGTTGGAGCTTATTTCCTGATTAGCTCGCAAAATCTTCTTTAAAATATATGAAGAATTGTGTCACTTTATGATGGTTCTGAAAATGCATCTTTCTTAAAAAACTATTTTTGTAACCTTTTTGTGTAATTTGCTAAATGTTCTTGCATATTCATGCGTGTTTGGTGCTCTGCTCATGTGTAAATTTTCATTTGCTGTACGTGTTGCCAGCTTTTCTTTTCTTTTTTTATTCCCTGATTTATTTTCCTGTGTAAAGCATTTTGTAATATCTGCCTCGCTTTGAGCTACATGAATAAGTATTATTATTATCATCGTGGACAGCGGATGGACCAAGAAAGCTACATGAAAGCACTTTAATCTCAGTGATTATTCAGTCACACTGCGTGCAAGAAAAATTCCAATGAAGTTGGAATGGATGCATTAAACTTTAAGATACACCAGCAGGTGTCTCCCTTGAGCATCAGATTCCCCATGCAGGATTCATGAGGAATGGGGCTGCCATTACTGGACTTGGTCAGACTAGTTATTAATTTAATATTAACATTTAAGCAGGGAATTTAGGGGGAATATCTCAGTCTGTAAAATACATCCTACTGCTCTTAAGACAGACAACTTTCTCATCATGTTCTTAACTACAAAGGTCCATATCTACTACAGTATTTGAATATGCAAAGCTGCAAAAAAAAAAAGAAGAAAAAAAAGACGAATGTAGGGCTGGATAATTTGCATATGCATTTGAATGTGGTTGTTATCAGCCGAATAAAGTACTATATCACTTTCTGCTTTAATTTGGAGCTCTAACGAGTGTGACTAGATACAGGAGACTTTGAAATAAAAATAACGGACTGTAGTTAATGGCCATAAATTTTAACAGCTTTATGCATCACTTTCTCTGTGTCTGTGAAAAGGTTGGTGTGTACTAGATAAAGCACAATCATTAAGGAGATCAGAGGGCATACACCCACAAGCCAGAATAAAGGCAGGCTGTGGTGCAGCATGACTGTTGCTATGGAGATTGTAGCTCCTTGGGTCATCTAAAGGGACCGGACCGCCCTCTTGGGCTAAATGCCAGCAAAACTCATTAAAAATGGGGGAGGAAGTTGTTTTAAATTGAACCATAACCCCCGACACATCACCATCATCAGAGCTCCTGACCCTGCGGGAAATATCTGGAAGTGAAATCAGCCTCACCACAGTGCCAGCCTCTGCTCCACCTCCCTGAGAAAACCTGTGTGGAACTTGTGCAGAGGCTCAAAGGTGGAGAAGATGGCGTCCTTCAGGGAGTCCGGAGTTGCCTCATCTTGTCCCACGGCACTCTGGAAAGACTGGCATCACAGATACACGCATACAGTGATCTTTCAAGCCACTTAACGAGGGAAATACAGTTTAACCATAAAAGTCTCAGTTCATTAACAAAAATAGGTTTTTGGGCGTTTTTTTTTTTGTCTGTTTGTTTATTTTTATTTATTTTTTACTGTGGGCTTCCAGGTTTAGAATATAAACCAAACGTATCACTGTGCAGATGGAAGCGCTCGTCTACTTGTGACAAGCAGGTCATGCTTGTGACATTATAACAAGATGCATACAGATGGTGTTTAGTAAAAGAAAAAAAAAACACAGTTCCTACATGAAAGGATCAAGAGTGATTGGATCATGATTTCTACACACATTAGCACTGAGCTTTTCAAATGCATTTTTGCTGCTTTAAGTCCCAAAAGTACAAGTGTAGGCTATCATCAAAAGCTGAGCAATCTAGATGGATAAATGACATTATGGGGCAGATGAGAAAAACATGTATGTTTGATTTTGAAGAGAACTGTCCTTAAGGAAAAAAAATACAACAAGACAAAAATATACCCAAAATAATCTTTCTAGCAAAGTTTGAAACCACTTTGAAAACAAAAGGGGGGGCACAATTAAACTCTATTAGAACTTCCTCTTATCTGGATACAATGCTGATTGTGGGTGAATATTTAATTTTGGCCTATATAAGAAACAAAATACTTGATTTATATCAACTACAGTGCTGTGCAAAAGTCTTGAGCCACCCATCATTTTATTATATTTTGCTTCCAAGGGGCCAGATTTTCTTGTGTTTTTTAAAAGTGGTCTTCAGCAATAGTTTTTCATTGGACAATGGTTGTGTTTTCACTCATTTCTCACTCATACGTCCAGCCATTGTACCCCTCATGTTAGGATGTAAAGAGGAGGTCAGGAGAGACATACAACAGTGAGTGTCTACAGACATCTGTACAAAAATGGGGCTGCATTTCAGCAAGTGATGTACGGAATATGGGCACTCCAGGTTCTCTGGGTCTCCCACAGTCCAAAGACATGCATGGATTAGGTTAACTGGTGATTCCAAATTGGTCATAGGTGTGACTGTGAGTGTAAATGGTTGTGTGTCTCTATGACAGGCTGGCGACCTATTCAGGGTGCACCCTGCCTCTTGCCATATGACAGCTGGGAGAGGGTACTTAAATTGGATAAGCAGGAGAAAATGGAAGGATGGATGGGTGTTGGGGATTTTGTCCAAACTGAGGGAATTTTGAATGCAAAAACTCCATCAGATCTACCATGTAGTACTATCTAGAAAGCATCTGATTTGCAACAGCTTAATTTTTCAGCATGGCAATGATCCCAAACACACTGCCAATACAGTAAAATCATACCTGGATAGAAAAAACACACAGTGGAACACTATCAGTCATGGATTGGCCTCCCCACAGTCCAGACCTCAACATTACTGAAGCAGTGTGGGATAATTTCGACGGAAAACAGAACAAATGGCAGCCAACATCTAAAGAAGAGCTTTGTATGTCCTTCAAGAAGCCTGGAGAACTATTCCTGAAGACTACTTGAAGAAATTAAAAGAAGCCTATGACAATTCAGGCTGTGTTGAAGAATAAGATACTAAATGCTGACTTTCAAGCTTGTTAGAATTAAACAAACACCTTTTGTGCTGCATTTCCATAAATGTTTCCAAATGTTTCAATAAATCACAGCAACTATTTCACATTTTTCTAGACAAATATGAAGAAATGAGGGGTAACTCAAGACTTTTGCACAGTTCTGTATGATACCAAGGGTTACCAAGAGATCTCCACAGAGATTTTCTTCTGAGAAGAAGAGATAAAGTGACCAGGTAATGAATAGCCTTTTGCCTCCTTTCAAATCCCTTAATTAGCTGAGGATGAATAGAATAATCAATAGCTGGCCGTTCTTAATGCGGTTGTTTCATTAACTCAGAGGGAAGCCAAATGTTCCATGTTTTGCATTTGCGGACACTGAACAGAAAACAGCTTTATTTAGTTGACGTGATGGGAAAAGGAAGTGGGTTTTAGGAAAAGTGAGCGCTGGAAACGAGGTGCCAGCTGTTGTTCAGATGACTTCACCCTTAACAGCAGCAGCACCAACCAGAGCGAGGGAGCACACATAGAGCAGAAAAAAAAAAGAACGAGGGCACAAGCCCACCCAAAATATTTATGAGATGTGTGAAAGGCTCCTCTGAAAACTGCAAGACGAGAAAAGCTGCAGCTGTTAAAGCTGCAAGTGTAAAAGGAGAGCCGAATCAAACAATGGCAACACTTCAGTCCAGCCTCATAAGAACATCCTCCTTGATTGCATGTGAAGGAGCGGTACTGCACATTTAATATCCTGTTTGTACCCAGCAATGAAATCTACAGGAGCAGGCTGAAGCAGTGAGTCACAGGCAGAGAGAGCATGCGGCTAAATCCATCTCTTTAAACACAAACACAGTTTAGTATTCACAGCCTTGAACGAGGGAGATAAATGCATTTCGGAGAACGAGCGTGGGGAATGAATAAAAAATGAAATCGCATCTGCCAAAATATTCCTGTGTCACTGCCCGACTCTATGTTTTGGCGGGTGCTCTGCGATGGAGCAGCTAACCGGAATAATCAATGTTTTCTCCCCAGAGGACAGGCACAGGAGAAAACAAACAGGAGAGCATTGGCTTGGCTAGCGACTTGGCCGATCTTACCACGGTCACCACCTCGAGGTCCTTCACATACGTCCGTTCTGTTGTCAGCAGCTCCTTGGCGATGAAGTAGGCTCGATCTGTTGGGAACCTCTGCAAGGGCATCACAAACAGCGGGTGCGTGAACAACTCAGTGATACAACGAGGAGCAAGTCAAACAATGTTTGGTACCTCATCAGCTGCACAAATGTCTAACAGTAACTTTACAAGGAATTTCTTCAGGACAGATAATCTGGGTCCACCTCTATTTTGAGTAGCATCTTTTATAAAGAAAAAAAATCTTTATACTGACGCAACAAGGCAACATATTAAAGTGGCTCTTGGTTACAAACCTTCCTTCGAACCTCGTCTTCATCATCAGTGCGAACACTGCAGGCGTCATTGAGCAATGGGCTGGTGAGCGGGGAAGGCAGTCGGCCGTCGGGACTGTGACTGCACAGCTCCAGCGACTTCTGACCGTTGACCATCCCGTGGGAGTGTCCAGAGGACGCAGATAGGTGAGGACTGTTGGAAACCACACCTGCACGGAGCCATAGGTGACCATAATGAGATGAGAAAACGATGCACTACAAAACAAAGTTAAGCAGCTCTGAGAGCATTTGCATTTGCCTACTTCAGGCTGCAGATGGGTTGAGTTTTGCAAAAATTAAATAGCAATAATAATTTTAATGATCAAATTGTTATAATTTCTGAAGCAAACATGAGGTTTGCTTCTCAAACACAAGGTTTCTTTGCTTTTCTCTGTGTTACGTTGTTATAAAGCATTTGCTTTTTTTGTTTTTCAGACTGCATGTCTGATGAAATGGCACAGAGGAACAAGTTGAAGTGTGTGATGACATTTTTCGCCATGTTCTGACATTTGTTGAATACACAACTGATAAATCGAGAATGTAATCAACAGATTATTTGATAGTGAAAATAATCGGTAGTTTCTGCTCTACAGAAATGTCAGCTTCGTCAGATGACGTGGTGGCATTTGGCTAATAATTAAACTCTCCAGCATTCGATTCATTATCCTACACTGCACACTTTACCAAACAGACACCAAGCTAAAACTAAACTGTTTCCATCATTTCTATAGGCGGTCTGACCAGTAATCAGAGGTCTGCCTACAGAAAATATAGAGTCAGCTATGACTCACTTAACAGTCCAGACAACTCTGGCAGTTTTCATACCATGTCAATCAATACGCAAGCTGAGACAAATACTGCAGGGTGATCGAGAAGAACGGCTTACTTAGTGTCATCTATTCTGACAGCGTTCACTCAGCTTACTTACTACGTTTCAGCAGCAACTTGCTCACCTCTCTCTGGTGACTTCTGGTGTGTTGGCACAAACACAACAGCTATAACAAGAATACAGAGCAGTGCAGCTGGTGGCTGCAGTCAGCTCAATGCATAAGTACAGCTGAGGGAAGGAGTGACTCAGGCAAATACACACAGCTAGAGGAATGCTACAAAGGAGACACAGAGACGGAAAGGTTCTAACATCTACAGTGGGGTCCAGACTCCAGAAAGTACGCCAATTGCAACGCTTTAAAAAGAAGGATTTGGAAAAAATATGATTTTAATGTCTTTATTGACTCTGCTGAACACATATAGTTCAAAATTGTGTGAAAAGCAGCATAGAAAAGGCCCAGTGAACATCTACAAGAACACAGTGAGTGAATGAACAGAAGACAGACAGAAGACAGATGTGGAAAAAGTGTGGATTAATGCATTCATGCTTCTAGGACTGTAATAGTAGATGGCTTTATGAATATTTTAATAAACGGTTTTTTGTTTTCATTCTGTTTCTGCTCAGTCGGAAAACGTGTTAATGACAAATTGGTTAATTAGGAAATTCATAAATTATATAATTTATTACATAAACACAAACCAATTTCACATTAGGTTTAATTTAATAAATAACACAATAAGTAAAAAATACTGTTCATTTCTGCTTTTTGTAAATGAGTTTGCTGTGATTTCCGAGTCTTACAGTGTAATTTAACGTCACATTCTCCAATATTTTACTATATATAAAGTACCGAAATTACAGTAATAGCACAGTATATTACAGTACATACAGTAGAGTGCATGCAGAGAGCGGCCAGAGCAGAACAGCAGGACCTGAGCCACACCACAGACCTGGTTTATGACAGCATGCATTGCAAACAAACCATCAAGGACACCAGTGGGTGAGAACACACACAAGCCTGGCCCACACTGCAGTGATCCAGTAACTCCCAAATCGACATTATCTTAACACTACCTCTTAAATTCCAGTGCTAATTTTGATTTATTATGGATGGATAGACTTCAGTAGGTATTGATAGAAGTGTAAAACCATCATATCTCACTTTTGATATGCCTTTTAATGTCAGCGCTAAAGAATTTCTGGGGGCACCGCTGAAGCAGTTGACATGATGGATGAGCAAAGAGACTGTGCTTTGAGGTGCTGCCCTTAAACTGCCATTCACACATACAGTACACACACATTCATTGATACTAAAACCTGCTTGTTCCCCGCACATTCCCAAGCTCCTGTCATCCACAACCTCGTTATCTGGATCATTGCAGAAAAGGGAACCCAGAGGCTGGTAATCTTGTTTTTTGTTTTTGTTTCTCCACCGCACATTATGAGTTACAGAAAAGATAGACATGCATTCAAAGTTAGGAAAAAAAGAAACTTAAAAAAAAAAAACTCACAAGATACAACAGTTTCATGCTGACAGACAAGAACAGAGAAAAATAAAGAAATGAAACAGAAATGTAAAATAAAGCTCAACAGCTTGTTAAACAGAATACACAGAGAAGCATGAAGACAGAAGTGCAAAAGAAAGCTCAAAAAGGAGACTCAAAAGTTAGGAAGACTGCAGGCTCGGTGATACCAAATTACTGCCAGAGATACTTGACGGCAAGTCAAGAGCAGACTGGGAATGTCAACACTGGGCATAAAAAGCCACAAACTGTTGTGGAGTGACCAAACTGTACCACTGCAACACACATGTGCTTTTAACTCTATCGGATAAAGCCGCTGCCGGTCCCTCAAAGCTACTACTCATGCAAATCTTGTGATCTCGTGACTCACTCACTCCCTATTCCCAAAACATCTGTGAACAAGAGAGCACAACTCCCCCCCCCACAGGGTAAGGGCTATATTAAAACTTTGATATTTTATGATGTTTTTATGACAACATTCTGATGTCAGATTGTTTTTTTTCCCCAAGGTCAACTTTAACCTTGGGTGCTAAAACTGAAGGTCAAGGTCAAAAGCTTAGCCAACCTAGGTACTCATGTACCCCAAGGCCAAGCATGTTGTTGTGAAGTTTGAAGATGATCCCTAAAAAATTGTAGGTAATATAAACTTTTTACTAATTTTCACATTTGATGTGACCTTGACTTTGACCCGATTTTCACCAATATTAAATCAGCTTGAGCTGTTATTGGTATCTACCATCGCACAAAATTTTGAAAATGATAATCTGAAAACTGTGGACACTAGACTGATTACAAACAGACACACAGACAAGCAAACAAACGGAGCTGATTGCGCACTCCCTCCCTTTGGTGGCATATTAAAACATGAAACCTAAATCATAAAGTTTGCTTTAAGTTCATAAGGAGTTGAGGTACTGCATATGGATCAGCATCACTTCAGACCAGAACTTCTCACAACAATCAAATAGCAGGTGCTGCATTAACAGTCAAAAAAAAAAAGAAAGGTAAATATATAGAAGTTGAAAATTACTAATACCTCAATGATACACCAACAGACCCCAGAAAATATTAGTACCAAGCACAAAGTGTCTTATGCAGAAACAATTAAAAAATGTAACTAACTTTAAATAGTTAGATGTGTCTATGGACAGTTATGGAACAAAATGCGGATTTTCCCATAGGGCGTTATAAGGCATCGTCTGATTTAAGAATAAAATCTACAACAATTTTAATCAGCCTCACGTTTCAAACTGTCTGAAAGTCCCAGTCCTCTCTGTAGCTTTTAATTAGTAGCCATTGAGTGTAAAATCCTTAAAAGGCACGTGTCTATGTCCAAGCGGACATGTTAATATAATTAAAGAATGGTGAGGCTGAACGTTAAAGCCACTCCATGAAATGAGCATGTTTAAAATACATTTGGCTATGTTTAAAAAGTGCTTCTACTCAGCAGCGCTGTGCTGTGACCACTATGGACTCGGGAGTGTGTGGATTTGAAAAAGCTTCCTGCTTACGTTCTGACTCAGACCCCTCTAACTCTCAGTTGCAGATGGTTTGAAACTTTTAGCGCACTTAACAGCTGAAAATGTGTCCGATATCCTCATCGCTGAAGGCATGGGAAGCATCCTCATCTGCTTCCTCATCCAGCTGGAGGCTGCCAAAGGAAAACGTGTTTCTGGGTATGGGGGAACTAGAATTAGCCTCTGCTGGGCTACCAAACATCAAGGGGCTGCTGCAGTTGCCCCTGTTATTTTCTAACTCAGACTCACTGGACTCTGAGCCGCTTGTGTTCGGGCCATCGTTCATTTGAACTGCTCCATACTGTGTAACACCGGTTGATCTTAATCGTTTCTGCCCCAGACTGGTTCGCGACCTGCCTGGTGCCGTTAGCCCATTGGCCACCATGCGGCGCTCAAGAGCAGCCATGCGTTCAGCCCGAGAGAGGACAGTACGCGATTCTTGCTTTGCTGAGGACGTTCCTTGGATTGCATCTGCGTCAAAATGGGCTTTGTGGAGTTTCTGTGTGCGAGGAGATCGGCCCATGATGGGAGAGCATCTGCCGTCATTAAAGTTAAGTGGAGTGGGACTATAGCCGTTCTGGTCTATGCGACTGAGGGAAGGTGTGTGATGGAGAATGTCAATCACAGGACTGGCAGTGATACTCCTTGAACCCGTCACAGTGGAAACTGTTATAGGGCTGTTGCTCTGCCTCTCTCGGACACCTATGTCCCCTATAATGCTACGAACAGGACTTCGGTCAACCATTTGGCATGACTGCTTGGGAGAATGTTCTAGCTCGTGACTCATGATGAGCGATGCTCTAGAAGAAGAAGGAGGAGACTCCCTATACATCCTACCTAGAAAGTGCTCCTGTTGAGCCTGCAGAGCCCCATTTATCCCTCCAGAGCCAGATCCCTGGTGGAGCATACCCTTTTCCCTATAGCTGTGGTCTGATCTACTAGCCTGGTCCCTGCCCAAGTAATACTGAGCATCTACATCACTCCAGTCAATGTAGGGAGTGGAGAAGCTGCTGCCTTTAGCAGCCCTAGATGCTGGACCTGTATTCAGATGTTCTGGGTGGGTCTGACGTGTTGGGCTCCTTGTCTCCTCTGTCCTGGATACAGACCCCGTTCTCTCTTCGTGGCCATTTCTCTGATGCGAGGGGCTCATCCTCACCCGCGAAGCTGACGGGTCTTCTGCACTCACCAGGACCGACTCCTTCCAATGACGCCGAGGAGAATCAATTCTGTCCCCAGGAGCACCACTCTGTCAGTACGAGACAGAAACACAAGGTTAAAGAATTTAAAGACCACAATTTATTCATTGTATTCATTACTGCTAACTGAAGGGCAGGATTTTAACATTTTTAAATAAATTCTGGCTGACTTGAAAATACCCTGCAGATTTCTTGACTGACTGTGGAGTACCCCTGTGGCTCTGTTTTGTTGAGCAGGTTGGCATCTTTTATGCACACACACATGTGCAGGGATACCACAGTACAGTGTCTCAGTAAGGTATTGGGCTACCATGTGCCACCAGAACAGCTCCAGTGCTCCTTATTAATGATTCCCACTCCACAAAGTCTCTTGAACTGTGGTGGAGGGATCAAACACTATTCTTCCAAAAAGATGTTCTGTATAAGTGCTGTATAAAACAGGAGTTTATTCATACCAGAAAAATTCATCTTAGAGCATAACAGAGTCTTAAGACCCATGGCTCCAGATGAGTAGGTCAAGGTTTCGGGTCTTATCACATGTGTAGTGATTTAATTCTCTCTTAAATGGCATAATTTGCTAAAGGAATTATAGCCAAATCAGTTAAACCCTATATTCATCAACAAATAGTATAAAGACAACATAGCACAAGCTCCAGAAATGCCACCACTTTCTATGACCTTGACCTCATCTAATAGACTGGGGGCGGGGAAAATGTTCTGTTTACTGAACACTAAAAAATATCTTATTTGTTTTATTTTAAATAACTGATTCTGATCAGATCAAGACCCAACATCTGGGATAATACAGTGGACCTTAGTGCCTTCATAGGCATACGATATGCACTATCAGCGCTAAACTATATATGCAGGTTTTGGAGGGATATACAGTTGTGGTCAAAAGTTTACATACACTGATCATGAGCATGAATGTCGTGGTAATTTTGAAATGATCTCTTTTAACTATTTTTTTTTTCAGGGTGGAATGACTGACCAGCTTACATCTTTATAGCATACAAAAAATTTGAAATGTGTGCACGTTTGAATTTATTTAGCATTTTCTCTGATCCACACAGGGTCAAAAGTATTCATACACACTAAGAGAAAAACCTCAAAATAAATTAAAACTTGTGTGCCCAATTCTTGTTTTTTTTTTTCATTTTAAACATGTATGCTGTATAACCATCCTATCATAGAAAAGGAACAGTTCAAAAATCATTAAAAGCCCCAAATTACGATGGCATTCATGTCCATGATCAGTGTATGCTGTTATCTAGAGAAGGATTTTGCATCCAATGCTAGACCACATTCTGTGTGTATTACTGCAGCATGAGTCGTCATGCCATTTTGCCATATTTTTACATCATGCGCAATTTTAAAAGAGAGACTGATGGAAACTACACTACATGCTGTATATGCTCAGAAGAAGACAACAGCAAATATGCTGTATGCAGCTAACTGTCCACTTAAAAGACTCACGTCTGTTGGCACTTCATGGTGGCTTGGAGAAGGCAATGGTGACAGGCGACTGTTGTGTTGGACCCGACTGCTGTACTGAACACGACTGTGTTTCCTGGCAGACAGGATATTAAAGGTCAGCGTTACAAACTCTGAGCACCCTCGGCTATACCAAATATGTCAAACGTATCTCCAGTCTTTACCTTTCAAACGGGATCTTTTTAAATTCAGACTCTCTCACATATTCAATCACCTGCTTCTGTGTGCGACCACTGCAGAGATAAGTACAAGACAGTTAATGATGAGCTATTCTGCAAGAGCCTTAGTAGACTGTTAAGTGATTGCTAGAAGCTACTGTGTTCTTGCAGTCCTGATAGACAGAGAAGAGCTTTGTGATGCAAATGCTACCTGAATCTGAAGGAGGAGCCTCGTGAGAAGAGTACCGGCTTGGGCTTGGGCTTAGGCTCCTCAAATAGGCGGAAGAAGGCGTGATATTCAACACAGATCTTCCAGAAGACTTTACAGCAGTCCCTGCTTGGCATTAGAAACTCCAGAGTGTCCTGATATGAACTCTGGGGGACACATCAAGACATTAAAACACAACATCAGCCAGTGAGCTGAAGGGTTTCATTATCTTGTGATGTCACTTACATTTAGATCCGGCCTCAGCTTAATGAGGAAGCGTTTTCTCTTGAAGCTCAGTTTTCGAACTTTAGCCCAGTTGAAGGCGTTAATCTTTGTGTGTCCCTGAAGTGATGAAAAACAGATTTCACTGAAGTCCGCTAAGATACACCAGGGACCAAAGACAAGATCACTTTGTCAAGCACGTTCACATTTGTGCCATGCAAATGACTTTTTGGCACCATTAAACACATAAAAAAAGCGTTTGATACAGGTTGGGCCACGACCTGCACTGATTTTGGACTAACCTGGAAGACCAGGACACCCGTGTGCGCCACAGTCAGGCTTAACTTTGTTCCCTCGCGATCCTTGGCAGGATGGAGCCGAATCCCGTACATCTCCAGCCTGCGTGCAACTTCTAACAAATGGTAGTCTGATTCTGCTGGTGTCTGACCACTGTGGTATAAAACAAAACAAATTAAACTATATTTCATGTTGTGTTTAATAGAAAAAAATATCAGGGAAAGACCAAAACCATCAATAAACTGATCGTACTAACGAGCATTGTCTATTCTTGCCTGTCACAAACCTTCACTGTCAAAAAACAAGACTACTGCAGTTCCAGACCTGTATTCACATGTTCTGCCTGTCCTGCTGTAAATACTCACCAGCTAAAACATATACTGAACAAAGACATCTTCTTAATGTTGGGTTGTCTATACTTTTGAAAACTGGCTTGGGTCCATAGTGTAGTGGTTTACACATCTACCTAACTAGTGAAGAGATGCAAATCCAAATCTGCCAAATCAAACATGTGGCGCTACCTGCTGTGGTGACCACTCGCGAATGAGGGACCGACTGAAAGTAGCTTTTGTTTAACCCAGATCTGTTAAACTCTTTAATATATCCCAAGCCTTGGTGTTGCTATTGCAACAAAATATTCAGTGTTATACGCTTGTAAATTTGTTTTACATACAGGAACACGAGCTTTAAAATTCAATCTATCCATTGTTCACTTTAGAAAGCATTTTCTAGATGGTTTTGGAAATAATTATTAGAGCAGGGAGGGTAAATTAAGACAAAAATGAATCGTATTCCCCTGCTGGATATCTGGCTAATTAAAGTGAAAGACAAAGACAGAGTTCAATTTAGGTTTCTCAAGTTTATCTGAGTTTCTGGAGAAGTGGTGGGAGGGGCTGCAAATGCCAACTAACCTTCCTATTTCTTATCAGTGGATAAGCCTTCCTGTTTCCTGTGTGTGGTAATTAATAAGAGATTTAATTCTACATGGCACATGGCCAG
>VVHJ01022927.1:7363-19831 GCA_015107715.1 Tylochromis polylepis
TTGTTTTGGGGAGGGGGGGGGGGGGGGGGGGGGGGGGGGGGGGGGGGGGGTATCTCACTGGGCTGGGGCTGATGAGAGCGAGATAGCTGCAGAAGAGGAGGAAAAATTGGGGTCAAAAGTTTACGCGCTGAACAACTCTCCGTCATCTGTTCACTCGGAGCCTGATGCCAGCCTTATAATAGCGATCTTGACTCTTCACACAAAAGACAGAATAGCTTTGCATTACATATGTTGCATGGTGCACTCCAGGTGAACCCTGGATGCGCAGTGACCTCGCGTTTGAAACCGGGGGAGGAGACCCCCCACCCGTCCCCAGCAACAAGATTGAGTGGTTGGCGTTTTATTAGGGCGGCTGATTGGTGAATTTCCTTTGAATAAATTGCATTTGATATGTTTGGGGACGAGGGCAAAATTAGCATTTTGAGGATTGATACTCTCGACCCGGTCACAGGGTAATGCGAAGGCCCTCGGCCCCCAAAATGAGCCCCCGGATCCCTTAAAAAACATTTAGCCCCACTCTTCCTGATCAACTGAATAGAAGCCTTTAAAAAAACTGAAATGGCACAGATGTTGCGCCTCATAAATAGACCGGCTTAAAATATATATATATATATATATATATATATATATATATATATATATATATTCTATCAATATATTGTAGTTTTGAGGTTTGCTTTTCATAAGGTCCACTTAGTGGCATTCAAAGAAATAAAGCCATTTTAAGCAAGTTCAAATAGTGAACGTTTTGTGAAAGTTGTAAGGGCATAATGGGAACGCAACAACTGACAAGAATAATAAAAAATAAGAAGAAAAAATGTAGATTTTTTTCATTTCAAAAATTTATTAAGGTCTTGCTTCTGGCCTTAATCTTAATACTGCCTACACGCAGTCAGCAATAATAGTAGAGAAAAAAGTTAAATAAATAAATAAATCAACATAAAATCAGTATAAAAAACAATTCTTCTTAAAAGAACTAACAAAATCGGAACATATCACCATTTTCATTTTTTCTGGAACCTGTTTTTAACACGTTAACAAGGAAAAAAAGAAGATAAACATTTTATGGCACAAATGTGTAAAAATGAATCAAATTCATCGGTAGAAAATCAACACATTTGCAGGCCTGCGTATTCTGACTGGTAGAAAATCAACACATTACGCTTATGTGTCGCTTATCTACTTAAGAACTTTGGATGGAAGGATGGAAGCGTTTAAATGTCCAAAAACAATGAGAGGAGCTCTGTTTCTTTAATTCAAAGTCTGTTTTTTAATTATTTCATTGAAAAGTAAAAAGTCATTAATGACGGACAGGCAGCGAATTCGTTCACACTAAAGACACAAACAACACATGCCGATTGCACACACGTTTTATTCTCATAAATAACAACATGCAGTGAACAATTTTTTTTAAATGTCTTCAGTTCATTTTATGCAAATATCTACACCCAGTGTTAGACATTGGTTATCTGTATATTCCTTGCTGCTGCGGCTCTCCTGGAAGTGCATGTCTAATAAATTAACCTTTAAAAATGTGATTGCTTAAACATTTTTTGCTGCAGTGAACCCGTGGATTATATTTCTTTGCTTTTAGTTTCTGAAATTCTACTCCCAACTGCAAACCGCCGTTCACGTGGAGGAATAAGGAATATGTAGTTGCTCGTTTAGCCATTAATCCTCCAATAGTTTAAGCTCTGATTAAGTCTAATCAAAATTAGCAACTGTAGACAAAGGTTAGTGAGTGTTCCTTGCATTTTGGAAAGCTAATTCTTTCTTTTTCTGTGCAATGGCTTTGGACGCTATGCACACGGCACACTATAGACTTAAGCATACATTTTATTATGAGCGTTTACCCATATCTAAATGTTTCCATAAAGGCAAAAAAAGTGTTTTTTCGCCCGTATCTGTGGCACATCTTGAACGTAGAAAGGATTTTTTGTTTTACTCCATAGTCATTTGAGCTCCATATAGACAAGAGACCTTGTGAGAGCCATCTGCAATCTGTCACCATTGTCACGGCACTTCTCTGATAATCTAAATTTACAGTAAACTGTCAGCAAAGATGTATATTGGTCAAACAGGCCTTCTGTTCCGTGAATATGCTCTGAAAGCACCCTGCCCTTGTACAAAGCTTATTTTGTCCGACAATGTAAGTCAGTGTAACGTAATCCAAATACTGTCCGTTAGTCCACTGTCCACTGAATACTTTGACATCATACAGGAGCAGGACCTTTATATATATATATATATATATATATATATATATATATATATATCGCACACGCACACACACAAATCAGGCCTAACATTATGACCACTGGCGAACGAATGAAGAGTTATTTCTCAAAACTTTGATTCACGTTAATATGAAAAAAGGTTTTCATGGAGTAATATGAAAAATATATGTAGCAACAAGTAGAATGAACTGTCCATCAGAAGTCGTTTTTCACACAAGAATAACTTACAGTAAGTGGATAATAGCCGATTTGACCTGGCCCATATTTATACAAGGTATATATATATATAATAGAATGGCAGTGGACTGTAAATTTAGATATCATGTGAAGTCGTCTTACCCGTTGACATTATGTTGACATATTGCCTCTCAGGTGGTCTCTTGGCCATAAGGATACAGTGGATCTTTGGCGTAAAGTACAGCAGCTGCCATTTACAATGAGTTAGGTGCAGGAGAGCCTGTGAGGTTCATAAAGTAGCAGCTTTGCCTTGCAGCAACAGTGTGCTAACAAGAAAAGAATGGCAATTTGTTTCGAGAGCAAAAAAACAAAAACAAAAAACCCAAAAAACTAAAAAAACTAAAAAACCTGAGGCCTTCGAGTTTTCAGTCCTCTGCAAGAGCATATCCAAAATCTAGAAGTTTAGTTACGGAGAAAAGCTGGGAAAAAAATCATAAAAGAAAGTAACGCATATACTACTTCAGCCGATCTGCAGTTGATCTCTGTACTTTTGAGGTCCCTCTTTTAAGTGCAAACTTCTATCTTCTGATCTTTGTCATGCAGTGCAGTAGTAGTTGGACGTGTGAGCTTCTTAAATAGCTCTAGGTAATTTTGCACATTTAAAACTCTTTTGGGGGACCATCCTGGGCGCTGACCCGCGCTAAGTGCTCCCCCCACCCCAACTCCCCAAAGCTGAACAGAGCCCGCAAAACTGAAGTCCAAGTCCGGGGTGAACCCCGGGTCACTGCGTCTAACAGATATGAAAATGTCGCCTCTTTGGAAAAAGGGCACGCCTTGTTGTTTAACAAAGACTGTCAATGGGCAAGATTAATCAGAAACAAAATGGAAACGGTGTCACTATGGGGTCAGGCAGAAGTTATCTCTGTTTAGGGGAGCGAATAGAATAGAGGGGGGGGGACGAGAGAGAGAGAGAGAGCGAGAGAGAAAGAAGAAGATAAAGAAAATGGGAGAGAAAAGAAAGCTTAAAATATTTCCGAAAATTTGGCCTCTAGTTTCTCCATGCAGAGGCCTTGTTGATGTGGACAGCGTGGATCAGCTTTATGAAGAGCTGCTGCATCTTCAAGGAACACAGATAAAGTGTGGAAGTCACCTCGGACGTGGAGAGGAAACTGGGCCTGGAGGTGATGGCTGCCGGCGAGAAGAACGGTCAGAGACTTTTATATCATCTAACATGCAGTCAGGAAAAAACAAGAAATTATACTTTAAGTTTTATGATTCCAGAGCTGCTTATTATTATTATTATTATTGTTATTATTATTTTTATTATTATTATTACTAACATCTTCTTACAAAGGTTTTAAATACTTCCAAATTTATTCAGAATTAGAAAGAAATGCTCAGATATAGGTCATTTTTTGCTGTGCAGACTAGATGGAGCTGACAGGTCTCACTGTACGTGCAGGTTTAAAATCCCAATGTTTTGTTTTGGCATCTGGCTGTAATGCAAGACAGGTGCCTTCACGTGTTTGTCCGCTGTTTGGACGAGCTTTTTCCTGACATGTAACGCGCAGGGGCTGTGAAGCCACAGAATGCGTGCAATTAACACTTAGCAAGTTTGCAACGTGATATTATCGAACAAACGGAGCAGGAATAGCTTCAGATCGTTGCCATGTGCTTGAATATAAGGAGGAAAGTGCATTTTCTCGTTTTAATGCCGCAGCACTTGCCAAAGGGGGTGTCGTGCATTTATTCGCATTCGTGCAACTTGAGCAGCCCGTACTTTTTTTTCTTCTTTTTTTTTTTTGCAGCTTATGTGTGATCTTCTAGGTTTTTATAGACAAGCAAGCTTTATGCGCAGGCTTTGATGCTCGCATAGAAGCGGCTCGTCAGTGCTGGGTGTAAAGCTTGTGCATTCACTGTGTCTTTGTCAGTAATTTGAAGGCTGTTATATTACACAACACTACAGTTTGCATAGCTATGCTGGCCTTTTTTTTTCTTTTCTTTTTTTTTAACCCCTCCGCAGTGTCCCTTTATTAGAATGCAACAGATTAAAACTCCAACAGCCTCTTTCCCTGTTTGTTGGAAACGGCGTTTTGTTTATAAAAAAATAAAACCTTAAGGGTTTGAATTTCATATCTACTTTCTGTTTCAGAGGAGGTGGATTGTTTTAAGCGCAGGAAGCCTCGCCCGCATAAGTTTGGCCCCGTGCAGTAAACAAGTTAGTTGATTGGTTTTGCTTTATATACCGTGATTTAATAAGGAAAACACTAACGTAAGCCAGTCCAAGCAGTGTTGGTGGTACCAGTGCCATGCTTTCCATTGGTTCCTGTTTACATGATGCCCACAGGACACGCCGTGATTGGTGGCTCTTCACACGTGACCAGGCAACTTTGTACATTTGACAGGGAGTAGGAGGGTTTTGTGGAGATCAGAAAAACGACAGCGCGATAAAAATTAGTATTGTTGCACTTCACAAATTAATGACCATGAGTTCCTACTTGATAAACTCCAACTATATCGAGCCTTCCTTTCCTCCATGCGACGAATATCAGCAGAGCGGATACATCCCTAACCCCGGTGATTATTACGAGCGGCCAAAAGATACGGGCTTCCCCCATCACGAAGAACCATCCTATCCGAGGTCAAACTACACAGAATCGGGATACGATTACGGTAACGTCCCCGCCACCGGACTCGACGATTTCAGCGATGGGCATCACGCACAACCGCAACCGGTTTCACAGAGCCACGGTCCTCGCCTCACGGCGGCCCCAGACGGTGGCGCAAACGCCAGCAAAGACTGCAGCCTCGCCACTGAAGTCTATCCCGGCGTAGCGAAGGGCAAGGAGCCGGTGGTCTATCCTTGGATGAAAAAGGTCCACGTTAGCAGCGGTGAGTTATCATCACGGTTAAATAACTGAACCACTGAGAAACAACCACTGGAACACACGCAAGCCTATTGAGGCAACACTAGTAGCAGCCCTTACAACAGCAATTTACGACTATCGAGCAGCAGGGTCGGTAATTAAGGACCCTCGTAAATTTTATTGCCTGTGTTCGTCTGTCGGGGCCATGTGCCTTTGTTGCTTTTTAACCCAAACTACCTCCACCACTGGAGCCGAGCCAAAGTAATATTCAGCCCCGCTGTTTTTGTTAATCATTTCCTAAGCTTGATCTGTCCCTGGATGCGAGTACTTGTGCACTCGGCATCTCCACATTAAGGTCATGTCCGTAAACTGAAACAAGACAGAGTGTAGAACAAGCGACTGCAAATTTCCATCAAATCCACAAATTCGTGCACGATTTTCAAAGCTAGAATGTGTCCAGTGGCGGATATAAGAGTTTTGGAGTAAACGCAATCAACCTGCATGTAACACCTGCTTGCCTCCCTGTCTATGGCTTTCCCCCCCCTCCCAGTCAATGCCAGTTACAATGGAGGAGTGCCCAAGAGGTCCCGCACTGCCTACACCCGCCAGCAGGCTTTGGAGCTGGAGAAGGAGTTCCACTTCAACCGGTACCTGACCCGGCGCAGGCGGGTGGAGATTGCTCACACCATGTGCCTGTCCGAGCGCCAGGTCAAGATCTGGTTCCAGAACAGGAGGATGAAATGGAAAAAGGAGCACAAGCTTCCCAACACTAAGATCCGCTCCTCAAGCTCGGCCTCAGCTTCATCCTCAGGGGCCCAGCAGCAGCAGCAGATCAAAACAGGCCAGCAGCTTGTCCCCACGCCGTGCACCGCAGGTCTATAGTGCATGAACGAACCCCCCATCCCTGAAAACCCCAATCCAGACTGAGATGGCAAATAACACAAGTGGAATTTGATGGACCGATTCTCAGTATTTTACACACACACATGGTGTTATCTCTTTCACCTTGCCTCTGCTATTGGGCCCCTGTCACGTCCTTTGTACCCTTACCCCTCTCCCCGGTCGTCCTCGCCCTCATCATATAAGCTTGAAATTCACCTTTAATTGCCACGGTGGCAACTGAAGTGTTTATATATTTGTTTATTATTATGAAAGAAGGATAACGCACATCAAACTTGGATGAAATGTATAATTGCAGTTAAAAGTGAGTGAGGTAAAAAAAATTAAGTTTGACCTCATTTTTTCTTTTCAATGTTCTCTTTGATATTTTTTTCTTTTCTTTATTGTTGCTCATGGAAAAGTTCTAATATACTTGAAAGATATTTAGCAAGACTCTATAGATGCCAGTTAGAAAACCACACGGCTTTTGTTTTTCTCAATTTTTTAATTTTTTTTTTTTTTTTTAGAGGCATGGCATCAGTCAGAGTATAGCAGTGTAGTATGTGTGTGTTCGAGTGGGTTGGTTTACTGTTGAATGTAGTCCAGGTGACTTTCACATCTAATGTACATAGACAAATCATAATGATGGCACAATAAGGAAAGCGTTTCGTCAAAGTAAGTTTATGTTTGTTGGTGTCGTACGGTCTAGTTTTATTTGTGCTAGTGCGTCCATGTTGTGCTGTGTTCTAAACTGTGAATATTTGTATATGTTGTCTCAGTAATGGCCGTTGTGATGTAGGCTAGTTTAGAATAAATCTGTCCTTGTGAAATAAATGTGTGCTTCACTTATAAGGCTGACATGGCGTCGGATGTTTTGTCACCGCAAATACGGATTTCACTTTCACGACATTCAAGGCGCCTGCTTTTAAAAAAATTGATTCTTATTTATTCATTTATTTTTACTTTTTTTTGTGCATAAATTAAAAAAAAAATTTTGAACTCACATTGTTAATTTGGTTTACACTGAATTTCTATTCAGTGTGTGGACTATTGCGCTCTGAAGCTTTTGGTAAGAAATCCAGCCATTTGAGATGCGTACTTAAAGTGGGCACATCACATTGTATTCCAGTCCCGAGCAATTTGCCGTGCAACATGTTGGCAACATTGTGGCTGTGTTTTCTTGCACTTTTTAATACTTTGCCGGAGCAGAAAGAAAATATTTGCCATAGATGTTATTTACAGAAAGGTTTCATTTGAAAGTATTGCGCACCTCCGTTTTAATACATTCATGGTTCATCTGAAAAGACATTTTCACAACACGAATGTGCAAAATCGCTTTCGAGTGAAGTCTAAGAAATGCAACGCCATGCACAAACTTTGACAGAGTGAAGGTATGTCTTATGTCTTTTTGTCACCGCTGAGTGTTCTGAACGTCGTGCGCGTTTTCGTGGATTAGGCTGAGCTGTGACAGAGAATATCAGGCATGTATCAGCTGATAGCTCCAAAACTTTATAGGCTGTACTGACACGGGAATCAGACCAAACTCAAATTGTTAAATGTATCCGGCAATACATATTGTTCTTACTTGCCATTACGCGGTGTGCACCAGGGTGTGAGTGTTGGTCACTACCTGCTACATCCAAACAATAGAGAGTTCAGCTAGGGGACACGGCCGGCACTGGCCAATCACCGGCTCTGAGCACTTCTTCTGACCCTTGACCTTTCGACACACACAATGTTAAGACCATATATCAGCACCGAGAACTCCGAGAGCTTTTTCTTCTCATTTACGGGTTACCCAAAGAGGGCGCGGAAACAAAAACTGTGATTGTAGGTGTGAGTCGGAGGCATGAGACAGCTCTCCTGCAAATAATCACTGAAACGTGCCAGCCAGTGCTTGAAGAAAGGGAGCAGATATGAGCAGAAACGGATAGATGTTATTTAGTGTGTTGGCATTGATGGTTTTAGCCCAATGATTATGTCACTAACTGCACACTGGATGGGTAATGAAATAAATCCTAAATTAATTGGAGTTTTTAAAAAAAATCCTAGATGTACATTTTCGTGTATCCTTTGGTTATTCCATGTTACCACACACAATGAAAAAATATACTGTATGTTGCCGCAGACATGCTGAAGCTCCCCATTGCTGTGCAGCAGTTGCTTCAGATATGGAAGCTGTGCAGGAGATGACGCTGAGGCTGATTGACACCAATTTTGCGCAGACTCCAAGAAGTCCAATTCTGCATAAATTACAGATTTCAAGTCATTTGAATCGCGAATAGAGGTCACTTCCAATGTACTGAAATTTTAATTCGCCCGTTCACGTGACTCGCTGAATAATGAATGCCCCGGGGTCAGAAATAGATGTGAAATTCTGACTTATTTTCATTTGAAGTGATCCGCAGGGTGCGAGTCAGATCGCTTCTCCTCTGACAAAACTCTGTCCGCTGGACACAGACCGGCATGGCTTGTGAGTAGACTTGGTTGCTTCTTATTTTATTTTATTTTATTTTATTTATTTATTTTTTTTAGCTTTGCACTGATATCACAATTTTGCATAAAATATCCCGGAAGTGCAGTTTGCGCCATGATCTTTTTGTACATGTTACTGCATATTGCAATCTAAACAAACCTTTCCTGTTAATATCGCGTTTTGCTCTGCATGATCCTCATATCATTTTAAAAATCGGATGCATATCAATTTTAATTGTTTAAAAAATATACAAACATACACGTTTGGCATGCAGGGTGGCCGTAGCTCAGGTGTTTGAGCCGACGGGCTACTAATCGTAGTGTTAGAAGTTCGATCTCCCGACCCCTCCACACGTGCCGAGGTGTCCTAAGGCAAGACACTTAATCCCAAACTGCTTCCAGTTGAAGGCTAGCACCGTGCAATGGAACTTAGGCGCCAAATTGCAAAGACAATGCAGAGCGCTTAGTTTACCAAGTGCTATGTAAGTGCAGACTATTTAGAATGCTTACTGGCCCTCCTATGGGCAACAAGAACAAGAGCACTACGATGGTCACATTCAGTAACTAAATACACAAATCTGTTGTAAAATAAAGTAATATACGTATAACTGCAGAGGTAAAATCTACTGCGTGTGTTTCTGTGTGTGTGTCTGTGTGTGTGGCAACTGAGGCGCTTCTATGCAATACAATTTTAATGAACCAAAATAAACAGTCAGTATTTATGTTGGCAACGTTCAGCTCCAAATAACTGCATGCACTAAACCACGCATCCCAATAAAAATAAATAAAAGTAAAATAATATTAATAGCAATCTCGAATGATGACAGCAATTATTAAAGAGCTTTATTATTATATTGCTTTAAATCCTTAAGTGTAGGAAATAAATGAACGGTTGAGTGAGAGTGAACACAATAGTTAAGTTAGATTATAGATTTAGGCTATTATTATTATTATTATTATTATTATTATTATTATTATTATTTTGGACGTAGGGCTATTTCCAAAATTTACTTGCAGTTAAAGCTTGCTGGGTCATTTCTAATAAAAAGCCGGGAGTCTGTTCAACATGTAAATTAAAATATCTTTATTACAACAATCTTATGCAAAAACATGTTAGTGGTCCTAATCCGTCACAGTGTTGGTGTGGGCTCATCAGAGGTGGCTCCCCTCAGCTTCAGGCGTTGAATTTTGCTTTAGCCTTGATGTTGGGCTGTGTAAACCTCGCAGAAAGGGTTATCTTGGTCTGAGAGTGTCGGTAACCCAAGCCTGGCTGTTAAGAGCTCCTAGTGTCAACATTGTGGGAAGATATGAACCGCCGTCTGGCTAATATCCAGAGGTCTCTGCCTCTAACTCCTCTTCGCTGACAGTGATAAGGAGCTTTGATTTGTGTAAATACCTCTGATACAGTTGTTTAATGCGAAAAACAGCTCGAGATTTAAAACGTAATCAATCATCTACTTTTGGCTCAAAGAGAAAGTTTTAACTGCTTTTCCTTTTTGCTTTGTTTTCTTCTGTTTCTTCTTCTTCTCGAGAGCAAAATGCAAATCTGGAAAGCAGTAGATTAAAAAAAATGAAATCAGTAGGCTACCATCTGAGGACTTTTGATTTCCAACTTCTCCTTGTTTTTGAACTCCAAATAACTTTCCACTCAAGACTCCATGCCTCTGTCCTGGGTCAGGGAAAAGTTCAGGTGCGGTGGCAAAAGCTGGCTTAGGGGTTGTCTTCCAGAGCACGGCGGTGTCAAGCCATAAATCCGCTGACAGCTTCAAATCTACAGAAGAAATTAAACAAAATTAGCATTTGCTTTAACAAAGGAAAGAGAGCTCATCTCTTCACGTTCATGCTTCCAAAGCCTAAAGTTCAAATTTAGCCTTCTTTCTTTTAACTCTTATCCTCATTTTTCTTTCTTTTAAAAAATAAACGTTAAATGTGAGGAAGGTGAGCTAATAAGAGGGGCTCTTCCTCTGCTCCTGCCTTTTAAAAGTTTACCGCTCAAGTTGTAGTTTGAGAGGACAAAGGCTGATGTGGGAGTGGGGATGCTTTCTATGTCCGCCCCAAATGATTAATAGTTGTGGTGGAATTTTTTTCCACGCCCGCTGCTGCTTCAGTGTTGACGGAAAACAAGCGCCAAACGGTGCCGTGAAGTAGAAAAGCTCTTCCAGGCTGGGATTTTTGGCAGTACCTGGAATGTTTAAAGGCGGATATATTTCACGGTGGTACACTATTTATATAGAAACTGGTTCATATCAAGGCAGTCATGGTGGAATAATAATTTCAAAAAATCCGCCCCCAAACCCTTAACCTTTGCACCAGCTTGTAATTTCAACCATCACTCAGCTGTTCATAGGAAACACGTAAGTGCATGTAGGTCTAATGGGGGTCCATGTACTGATCAGCGGGGTCGAGCAGCCGCACTTTGGTTACCTCACCTCCGCTTTCCGCTCTCTGCTGACTGACAGGCAGCCCTCACATCCACCAAGACGCCTCCTTCATGTTGGACAGGTAAACGTGTAACGTGTTTGTATTTGTGCAGACTTTGCTGATGGAGGACCAGAGGCTAAGTGGTGCCAAAGCACGAGTCTGACAATTAGGACTTGGGGGGCGATATTGAGTTGAGTTTTCTGTAAGGCTCCTCTCAAACCTGACTGTGTTGTTACAGAGAAGGGGGAAAAAAGCAGATTCACTGGCAGCGAGGAGTAATTATTATTCCACTCTTAAATTGTATTTAGTAAGGTGTGTGTGTGTGTGTGTGTGTGTGTGTGTGCGTGCGAGTGTGTGTGTGTGTGTTGGGGGGATGGGGTGCCATCCTCATCTCGCATAACGCGAATTATCACTCCGCAGCGCAAACACTCTCGTTACAGTGTGGCTCGGGGCTGCTGTGCACTCGAAGCTCAGCATAATACAGCAGGATTAGCTCTTTCAGTTGCTAACAGGCACCAAATATATGGCACTTTAAAACTGACAGAACAGTCTTCACCCCTGAATGGGCGACACGTGGAAAAAAAAGCTGCTTCCCCTGCGAGAGGCTTGCTCCTCTGCCAGATACATTGCAGTGTCACATACCCCTCTTTTTTCTCCCTCCAAACTGATCCGTTTCTCCTCGGGGGCAATGACTGCCTCCATTAATGATTCACGGGCTCAAATAAAAGGGATTTAAGTTGACGTTGCGTCACGTGAGCGCGGCGCATAATACTGCGCGGTGTTATGGCACTGGGAAGAAAACCGGAGCCCCGGTCTGGCCATATGATGCAGATTATATGCGGGTTACCCCCACTTTCCGCGAGGGGAGTCCTGGCTTTGTAGTTTGTTTATCCAGGGGAAGAAAAAAGAAAGTAGAGGCAGTCTGAGAGAAAGACGATTCCGGGTTTGTGGATGTATTCTGCTGTCACGGACGGATATGTTTTTCCACGCGGACTGAGTCAGAGCTCGAGCTTTGGGAGGATGGATTTTATTTTGAGGTATTTCCGCTGATTGTTCATTACTGTCGTGAGTTATTGCTGCGCGAGGCAGAGGTCAGTAACAAAGGGTCCAGGGTTTCTTCTTCTTCTTTTTTTTTTAAATTTGCGGGGCGATCAAATTGACACATATCAAGAAGCTTCATTTATGTATTAATATCTCAGTTATCACAGCTAATAGAGCGAAGCAAATACCTTAGACCAGAGCGATTTACTCACATTGTACGCATAACCATTTAAGGATTTGTCTGGGCCATTAAGACTGAGACATTGTTCCAGTTTATGCTTGTTCGCCCAACGCTGTGATAAATTCAGCTTTAATTTCAGTCCAAAACTTTAAACAGAAGCGCGAAAAAAAAGGGGGGGGGGGGATATTTC
>VVHJ01022929.1:6905-27362 GCA_015107715.1 Tylochromis polylepis
AAAAAAACAACCTGCTTTAAAAAAAAAGAAAAAAAAAAAGAAGGAAATGGGAACAGGCTGCGAGTCAGTACCTGCAGCTCAAAGGGCTCTACTCCTGCTCCCTGGATCTTCACAGAAAATGATGCGACGTCATCTAGGTGAATACCAACAGCATCGTTTCCAACAGTCAAGCTGTTTGCATCTGTTTGAAGGAGAAATCAGAGGAACAGATTCAACAGAATAATCACAGAGTTCTGCAAAAGGAGCAGAACATGTCATTCAGTTTCTAGAACAGCTGAGATTCTGTGTAAAATGCCTATAAAACAGAATGAAACACCTGCAAATCATTTAATCATATTTGATTGAAAACATTTAAGGACAGCAAAAAGTTTGGGCAATTTGCATATCTGAAGGCACCATAAATGTTGAAGTATATTATTCCCTTTTTCAGGGAAGGCCTTGCTTCCTTCAGCAAGACAAACAATATTTTTTGCACCCATTTGAGCAGCATGTCTGCACAGAAAAAGCCTGCAGTCCAGACCTGCCACCCACTGAAACATCTGGCACATGATTAAAAGAAAAATATGACAAAGGCAGCCCAGAGCTGTTGCGCAGAAAGAATGAGAAAACCTTTCAGCAGCAGCTGGTCCCCTCAGTTCCCAAACACTTGCAGGGCTGTTAAGAAGAGGACACATGCAGCACGGTGGGAAACAGGCCCGACTTCTCTGAAATGTGTTGCTGGAAGTATATACTAAAAAGAAACAATTCAACTTCTCAGCTGTAACATTTGGCACGTTCTTGCTGTACTACTTGCAAATCATTGCTTTCCTTTTATATTTTACCCATCATGCTGAGGCAGGGACTCAATCTGGGTAACATTCATAATACTCTCTCGCTTAGTGGCCACTTTTATAACCGAGTCAAACAAAAGGAATAGTAATCATTACTTATGTTCTTCTCATCAATTTCCTCTAAAATCAGCGCAAGCTAGGATGGAAAGTTGGTGTGTAACAGAGTGTCTGAAGGAGAGCGAATTTATACAAGGAGGAGGAGAAAGAAAAAAGAAACGTGGGGTGTGTCTAGCTTTTACACATACTTGCAGAACTAGGGAGAACAGGACTTGGCGTGTTCCACAAATGGAAGTGTGACTAAACCTGTTGAATTTGCACACCGGCCTACATGTCATCTCAGAGTGAAGGGACAGCCAACACCCAAAGCTACTATGTAGATAAAAGCAGCAAACCATGACACAAAACTAAAACCTTGGCGATAGATCAGGCTTGCATGCAATGATGCATTCACACAATGGCTACTAAAAATGTAACATGCACATTGCAGAGCCCAAATATAACTTTGATCTTATCTCTGACTACTGTCATTCATTTACTCTGCAGTACAGCCACAACTCCTGTTTTCAATCTGGAACTACTTTGCAACTGGAAGGCACTCAAAACAATAGCAGTTTGCGATTGGCTGACAGAAAGTCCCTCCTCTCCTCCACTTCTCTTTCGGAGCTTGTACAGTCTATATTGGCATTGATTTCTGAGGTTGGCTTGCACTATAATCGAGCTAGGAAGCAAAAAAATGTATACGCTACAGCGCATGCATGGTAACTATGCAAAATGGTAAATGTCAACGCATTCCTCTGTACTTTGAAATGGCGTAACCTGTCAATCACAGTGCAAAGATTAATGACATTATTTTTGAAAGGAAAACGCGCTCGGGGCAATTTAATTAGCGACAGGCTAGCTCACAGTCCTAATTAACGCCTTAATTAAATCACCATGTTATGTGCAAGGGGAGTGGCAACACGTTAGGAAGAGAGAAGGGTCCTAAAAAAAAAAAAAAAAAAGAAGCGTGGCAACTGTTTTGGACAAAATTGAAGAAAGTTTGTGTTGAGTTTCACTTCTTTGAAAGGTTGTAAGTAGATATTTTTACGGCCCCTTACACCTTTGTGCACATATTTCCACTGGTTTTAGCTGCAGCACAGCATGTGTGTATGCGTATGTGGCATTGATGCTCAATAAATGCGCAAAATACACAGCAGGAGATGCTTCAAGTGGTCAAGAAGTTGGTAAACGCAGAAAAGTAGCACCGGCCATGTTCAGAGCAGCAGTATAGTGCTGAATCTCTCACCCTCCACACATTCTCTAGCTACAGGAGATACCCCACGCACAAAAGAGGAAGAAAGTGCTAAAGACAGAGGAGCGCTCACGTAAAACATATCCCACAGACTAGTTCTTACCAGCCTTGGCTTGATTTCTTCCTCTCCTCACTTTGTCCTTCATGGCTGCCTGCTGAAGTTTTTCCTGGAGCTGTCTTCTTGTGTTTTACTTCTTCTGTGGTGGAAGCTGCTACCACGCAATCGTGCTTAAAACTCCTGGAATTTTTTCTTTTTTTCTAAAGAGCGAGAGAAGACAAGTGGAACCGCGCAGTCCTACAGACTGAAGGTAAAATGCCTGTTTAGAACTACAACTCCTGCCCCTGTCTACAAAGCAAACTTAGCTTATCTACGCTCCCTGTGTAAAAAGCCACACCCTCCTCTTATTGCTCCACACGGGCTCATTACTCCGGCTGTCTCACACGCTTGTTGGACTGGGTGTGTTTCTGCTTACTCCTCCCTCCAGAAGCCCTGGAGTAGAAGTGAGAATTAAAGACTGTTTTGACACAAGTCCAACAAAAACTGCTTTTGAATCTAAGTAATTTATGTTGCATTATGTGGAAGCTCGCTCAGCGCATCAGTCCACACATGTCCAGATGTTAACAAAGGGAATGATGAAGCAGTGTTCTGTAATCTAACGCCAAGTGAGTGCTGCTGGGTGCAGCCTCTGCGCTTCATCATTTGTGACAAGTTTACTCGGAGTCTGCAGAAAATACAACCGTGAGAAAGCTACCCTTCCACAAATGGGTGTGACCGTGTGTGACTTGGTTACTCATCTCTGTTGAGAAGCGTACACCTACTACAATCACATTTTACGCATACCTGTGCAGATTTCAGTCCAAACACTCACTAGGATTTCTGGGTTCGGCTGTTACAATCTCATAAAACTATGTTTTAGTCATCTACAGTGTGTTCGGTGGTGGTGTTATAAAACATCTCTCAGCTGAAAGTCAGGGAAGTTAAGCATGCATCTGGACAAAAGTCCGCTTTATTGTCAGTTGTGCCACATTTGCCATTTTATAAGATATCCCCACAGGATCGAAATATCCCAGGTTATGGTGGGTGATGGCTTTTTGACACTCGTCACATTTACGTTCTTGTATATAACTGGATGAATGCACAAGTATCAGAGTAGGGTAAACCTCGTTTTCAGCACAGTGAAACGCCCCGTACCACATTAGGGACGTAAACGTAACGTTACCTTCAGGAGCCCCTTGTACATTTAACTTTGATTACGAAAATGTAGCTTTTTAGTTCATGTTTTGGGATGCTATTCCTTGGGTTTTAATGTAACTGCTCTTATAATGACCTATAATAAATATATTAAAAATACTTTAATGATAAAGATACGTTTATTTTATTTTGTAAAGACTAATACTAACACTAGACGCTATGGTTAAGTACTTCGCCTTCTAACGAGCACACTTCGGAAGTACAGGCATCAGGGAAACATCCAAATTGATGTAGTTATCCCGAGTCTGTGGTTTTGACCTACATTGTAGTCAGTCGTGAATGCTCATCCAGTAATCTTCATATTTCCGAGGTCACTGCAATCTAGCATCGTTTCAGGAGGCTGTCCTTGGCTAACCGAGCTAGCCACGAGAAGATAAAATAAACAAACAATTTGAATCTTCTGCATTAAGTCTTTGTGAAGTTGTCGGTGAGTTTAACTTAACAGCTGTCTGTTACTAATGCTGTGATGTCTAATAACAATATTTAGACACAAAAAGAACTGTAATAATAGCGTCCCGTCCAGCCGTTGTAACTCAGTTAGCATAAACCTTAACCAGCGTTACAACACTTGGCCTCAGCGATTGTGTTTTTGCATCCTTTAAAATACAAGGCTAACAACGTGGCAGTTAACCATGAACATTAAATTGTTTTAGTCAAGATAATGTACAGAGTTTCCCTGCCACGTACATCATCATGTGTGAGTGAACTTTTAGCTGTTTGTATTTCCATTTTGTTCACCGTTGCTGACCAGTAGCTAAGGAGACAGCTGTCAGTTTGTCCTCGGAGCTTCTTTTCTGACCACCTGTGATGCTGTCCGCCACAATCTGATGCAACACTTTCACTCGTTTTTTGTTTGTTTGTTTTTACACGTTGTAACAGGTTATGTTTGGGAAGCCACTGACTGTCTGTGTCATCCATGCAGAACTCTGTTGTTACATGTCTTGTGACTGTGTGGCCTCTTGCCCGCCTCATGTCAGTCAGTCAAGGTGAAGAGGGGGGTCTGACTCGGACTGCCCCAAGCGATAACTCCCAAGACCTGCTCGACAACTCCATTAAGACAGTGGCCACGGGGAGCACACCTGAGGATCAGGTGAGGGTAGTGTATAACCAGTATTTACACTTATAGACGCGTGTGTATAGGTGTAATGTTGCTGGGTGCAGCAACAGTAACCCTAATATGAATTCAGTCCTAACTTGTTTGACAAGACATAAAAAGTGACAGAAGGCACTATACATAACATGAAATGTAGCATAAATTACATATTAGCTCTCACTAAAGTGCATCTGAGTTTGAAAAAGTGCTGTTGGTTTAGAGTTTACCAGCAACAACATGGCTTTCCCCAAGCCTCTGCTTGAAATCAGTTCTCTGTAAGTCTCAATAACAGGATGTAAAGTGTAATTGTTTGTAATCCTGTGTTCCCCAAAAATGGCTTCAGTGTTCTTTAATTACTGACTGGCAGAAAGGTGAAAAGGAAATGGTGTGTGGCTGGTGAAATGATTAGGGCAGGGGTGCTCCGACTTTTTAATGGCATGCCCAAAAACAATTCGTACTCTACATCCCACAAATTTTTATTAATCATTAAACCTAAAAAAACAATAACAACAAAAAACCAAAGGCATGAAGAATAGGCTTGAGAGCAGTCAGATTTGGAGATTTTCATGCTTGATCCCCTTCCTGATGCAACCCCCAATGGATATCTGTCTCCTCCCAGAAAGGAACCAGGGATCTTTTGCTTGTTAGGCGATTGTGTAAACCACCACTCTATAGAGCCACTTAATAAAGGACAGCAGGATAATGGCAGTAATTTTTAAAAGCCATATCCCAGAAGGTGATTATGTTTATCTGGATGCGGTGTTTTCAGTGGGAGTGACTTCTTCAGCCTTTCTGGGACTTCCTTACCAAGATTATTAAGCATGCATCAAGATATAAAAGCCATATTAATCTAAATTAAGATTTTGGGTTGCCAGGCAGTCACCGACCAGTCTCTAGGCCTGTGTGACTGGGGCTTTAGCTTCACCAATCTGCAGTTTGAGAGCCACTCTGGTAGTGTGTAATGATAATAATAATAATAATAATAATAATAATAATAATAGGTGGACATTACATAGTTTTTGTTTTTTGGGGGGTTTTTTTTGGTTTCACTCATTGTAAAGTTTTAAGTAATGCAAAAGTGACAGAAGTCCTGGTGTGGTCATTGACTTTGGAGTTTCATAATTTACATTCCTGAAGGTTTGTTGCTTTTATATTCTGCATAACATGTCATCAGATGTGCTGTACAGTTAGTTGTGTGCCTAACAAAGTCTCAGGGAGATATTTTACTTGCAAGATAACAGCAAGATTTAATTCCTAGGAAAGGTGCTTCAGTCACATTCTCAATCATTATACATCTTTCCAGATGTTTTATGCAGACTGATTTGGCTGCTCTGTGTAATGTGGGTGGGTGTGGTGTCAGGCACTGTTTGACACAATGCAGTGTCAAAATTATTACTGGCAGCACTGTGTGTTAATACTGGATTTTCAATAGAAGTAGATTGTTTACAAGCTATAGTTTTATCAGTTGTGGAAAGAAGAACAGACAAGAGGCAGCTTGTAAAGAAAAGCATAAAGTAGGGCTTTGTGTTTCTCACAAAGAGAAGGCCTAATCCTGACTCCCCTTTGTTCTGTCTCATGGTTTGGGCTTGCTTCATAGGATTTTATAGAAAGGCACAGCCTGGTTTGGACTTCTGAATTTACTGGTTCTAATAATTGCTGAGTTGAACAGTGCACTGTTCCAAAGAGAGTAAGCACAGGAAGAAATTCTGATTTCAGATTTTGATCATGTTGCATTAATTTTTCTTCAGGCTTCACCTGTGGTGGACGAAGCTTCTCCTTCTTCAGCATCCTCTTTCGAGATGCTTGACATGGAGTCAGCTCATGCTCCTTACCAAGAAGTGCAGCCTCACTGGTTCTTCTGTCGACGTGCTGATGACAATACCTCCTGGCTTCCTTTCAGCAGAGAAGACTCTGACAAACTTGAGAATGCCTTCACCAACAGTAAGACTGTATTTTACTTATACATTATAAAAGATACTGTGCATTTAAATTGTTGTAAATAGCCAGGGATTATATAACCAAGCATTTTTCTCGGCCTTCGTTGAGGGTAGGGTGTGGTTGGAGGGTATCACTATGTCTTTGTCAGTTTGCTTAACAAAGGTCATAAAAATATATTCTATATTGGAAACAAACAAAGAAAATCCCATTTGAAAAACTGGTTAAAAAATAGATTTTTATTAAAAATGGTGATTTTCCTTTAAGGAAAATGCCAGGAAGTAAGGCCTGATTTTATTGTATCCAGGAAAAACGGCATCATCCCTGTGTCATTATTACAAAAGTTGGAGTGAGTTTTCCAGGAGCGACTGATGGAAAGATAAAATTTCAAAACAGTACTGCTATCATTGGCTAAATGCCCAGTGGGCCATTTGAGTGTTCTGTTAGGACATGCTCCCTGCTATTAACAATTTCACTAACTGAAGTTCAGTTTCAGGGTTGGTTTGGGTGTGTCTTAGTGTTATTAATTCCCACTGAAGAAAGAATATTACAAATCTATGCTTAGGTGGGAGCATGTAGTTTTATTATTATTATTATTATTATTATTATTAATATTGATGTTGTGTGTGACGACAGCAATGAAAATACGAATGGTGTTGTACAAAATGTTGTTAATAAAGGTTAAGTTGACAAGTAAAAAAGTATGAATCTTCAGTAAACTAAAGATAGGGACAGTGTTTCTAACAGCAGGTACATCGTTAAATATTATTTCAGAAGAATATACTTATTGTTCACTTGTTGATGCTGGTGAAGTCACCGATGAGTGACCAGTAATTGCTGCAACGTAAAACGTCGTGTGATCAAATTTAACTTCTAAAGTAACTTTTTTACTCCTGTGAAAATAGCATATGCTGTAATTAAATCAAAGCACCAGAGTGTTTTCTTTATTCATATCTGCTTTTGTATGTGTTTACCTCGCAGTCAGCGACGAGGAGGAGGATGCGGTGGTAGCTGTGGAAGGACAGCGATACGATGTACATGTCAAGGAAAGGAAGCGTTACGCTGTGTATTGGGAGCAAGCGCCCTCTGAGGTCCGCAGATGCACCTGGTTTTACAAAGGAGATAAAGACACCAGATTCATGCCTTATCCTGAAGATTTCAGCAAGGATCTGGAGGTAGTCAGACACGAATAATGAGCTTTTACCAGCACTCCTCTCTTCCCTATAGCTGACTACTTTCTAACTTTATAGTCTTCTTAACATTGTCTGGTCTTAAGTAACACTTTTAATATATGAATATTTTGCAGGAAGCCTATAGGAAAGCAGTGACTTCAGATGAATGGAAGAAGAAATTGGATTTTCCCACTGGAGAGACTGTCATCTTACACAATCCGAAGGTAGAGCCTGCTGTTAAAATGTCAAAGAATAATTCTGTTCATGAGACTGCCACTTGAGTAACTATTTGCATACTTAAAATGTTTTTTATTTCACTGAATTTGATGTGAGCTTGGAGAGCACTCACGAAATTTTTTAATAGCACTCACCCTCTTTTATCATATAACGACACTGGCTAATAACCCAGAGCTCTTATCACAGGAAACTTATCAAATTTTACATTTTGGCAAAGAGCGGGTGCTGTTAGCCTCTTTAATCTTTTTGAGAATGGAAGACTTAAAACATTTGATTCATTGACATTTCAGTTCAATACATCAAATCTTATACAAATATTTAGAGATCATGTACTTTGAGTGTAAGAATATTAACTCAGATGACTCAGAACCATTAGATAGAATTTTTTTTTTTGTAGATAGATTTTAGATATCCAGATGCTGTTCTGAGGAGTTAACTTTGAACATGCGTAAACTCTTATGGCTAGGAACATCTTGATGTTCTTTGCTCAAATGTGTAATAGACAGTGACGTGTGGGATGAGATTTTGCGATTGTCTTCCAGAATTTCAGTTTGCAGCAGGCATAAAAAGGTACAGTATAATATTTTGCCACGTATCTGCTAATGTAAGTACAGAATAGGAACCACTCCAACTGTCCCAGTTCCAAATGTAACCCTCGTGTAACACCAGGTTGCACTGCAATCAAATGTCCTGGGCAGCACTATGTTCAAGTGTTAATGCAGCAATAGGTCAACAAGTTCCAGCAGATCTATGTCTGGTTTGGAAGGTCCCCGCCTCTTCTAAAGAAAAGAAAGATGCGATCCAGCCTTTTTATCATGTAAGCAAGGAAAGCTATAATGGCGATGTGGGTCAGAGATGAGATCCTTGATTGACACACTGCTGCTCCCTTTTCCATGTGGAAATCACAGATCTCAGAGATGTGAATACAAGAAAAACTTGGACGCTATATTCATGGAAGGACTTTACTTTTACAACAGGAATGGGAGAGGCCACGGGAACTTGTTGGGGTTGATTATAATTTGTTTAAAAGTAGATGACATGGACAATTGCCACATTTTTTGACTGGAATCAAATGACATGGATGACATTTGTTCATATATTACTCATTGTTGTATTTCACCAAACTATTGTGCGAGTGTATTGTTTTGGGTCACTATTATTAATGTCACAACTTCTCTTGCTTTATGTATTCGTGTATCAGCATCTCTATAGCACTTTTGCTTGTTTTTTGTTTGTTTATCTTTAAAAAATGTATTTAGAAAAAAAAAGATATAATTAAAATTATTTGTCACCCATATAAGTCTCTACCCACTGTTTCTCTCTCAGTTGATAATGCAGTATCAGCCAATGGGATTGCAGGACGACTGGGTATCCTCCCCCACAGAACATACCCGGCCAAGAACTGTCAAAAGGGGAGCAGACAACATCTCTGTAGAAATACCTGATGGTATGTATGATAATGTGCTGGAATCTACTCTTCACCAGTTTCAGAAAGTATCCCACACAGTCAGCACTTTAGGCTCATCATATTTGTACGTGTGTTTGCAGGTGAACCAGAAAAGGTGGACCATGTTGTCTTCATGGTTCACGGTATTGGCCCTGCGTGCGATTTGCGTTTCCGATCCATCATACAGTGTGGTAAGTTTGTTTGTTTATATGTATATATGAATGTTTCCATGTGCGTTTATGACCTCTTTTAATCTCTTTCCAGTGAATGACTTCAGGAGTGTTTCCCTATCCCTCCTGGCCTCTCATTATAAGCGTGCTCAGCAGGAAGGTCAGGTGGGCCGAGTAGAGTTCCTCCCAGTCAACTGGCACAGTGCTCTACACGGAGATGCCACTGGTGTCGATGAGTAAGTGTGAACAGAAATTGGGCGTTGACAAAACAGGATTTCTCTGTTGCAGTCCTGCTCATGACTCTGATGCTTTTCTTGTTTTATGATTTCTCTTGTCTTCCCCACTTCCCAGGGACATCCAGAGGATCACTCTCCCCAGCATCAGCAGGCTGAGACATTTCACCAATGACACTCTGCTGGACTTATTTTTCTATAACAGCCCCACATATTGCCAGACCATAGTGGACACGGTGGCCTCAGAGTTCAACAGGCTACACGTCCTCTTTAAGCAGAGACACCCAGAGTTCAGCGGGACAGTATCAGTAGTAGGCCATAGCCTGGGTTAGAGATGTGCAAACACAGAAACTCACACAATTACAAGGAAGTGGGACCCAAAAATGCAGCGTTTCAACTGTTCTGCTTTGCCTCTTGTTCTGCAGGTTCACTGATCCTGTTTGATCTGCTAACCAATCAGAGGGATGAATCACAAGCTAGAGAGGGGGTACGACATGACAGTCACAGCAAAGAATATGAAACTTTACTGATGAGAAAAGATTGCATATTTCTCCATAGCTTTTTAAGTTCTGGTTCCTCTTCTACTTAAGATCTCTGGTGAGCCCTGTCATCTGAACTGCAACACACTGGAGCAGACTCTGAACAGACTGGGCCTACAGCAATATCTGGATGTCCTGCAGAACGAAAACCTGGATCTCGAATCACTGGTAACACGAAATGAATATACACGCTGAGGGAACTGAAGATTCTATCTATGCATTACATATTGTATACTGTTCACATAATAATGCCCGCTGAGGTGTTTGATCTGACTTAAAAACCCATTGATCTTCTCTTTTAGGCTCTTTGCCATGACAGTGATCTTAAAGATTTGGGAATTCCTCTTGGACCTAGGAAGAAGATCCTGAATTATGTCAGAAGGAAATGGTTTCCAGAGGTCAGGCTCATTTCAATTATGTGATTTTTTTGTGTTTTTTTTTCTTTTAAGAATTTGTACTTGAATGAAATGCAGTTGGTGAATATTAGTGATTTACATGAATATGCTAATTTACTTTTTAGTTTTAATTTTTTTAACCTGTCCAGCAGCAATCATAAGCAGAATCATTATCTGCTGACAAGATGTCTGTGAAGGTTCTCAGTCATCCAGGTCATGGTAGTCTAAGGAGCTTGGAAAGAAAACAGTGTGATCAGGTAGAGGATCCACAGGGGGTCTATGACCCTCTTGGGGGACACTCCCATAGGGCTTTAAATCTGGGACTCTCCACCATTTGCTCTTAGAACTGAAGAAGCTTCTCGGATGAAATGTCTTCAAGAAACTTAAAGAAGTCCAGACACTTTTCTTACTAAGCTCCTTAGATTACTTTTTTTGAGTAAGGACTCCAGCACTGATACCATGTAGCAGCTAGTTGGCTAACTTTAGCTTTCTTCCTTGCTAGACCTGCTGCTACAGTAGCAAAGTGATGCTACATCAGTTTTTCTTTTTCCTTATGTGCTGTTTGTGGTAGCATGATTTATTGACTGCAAGTAATTACTAGACTCCATCTCAAAGCTAACATTAGCTAAAGTAGCATGTGCTAGTGGTATTGCAGGGGAGCAGAAGAGAGGGACTGTAGAAAAACAATCAGAAGAGAGCATAAAAACTTGATCCTTTAATACTCCCAATAATTAACTAGTTTCAGTCCTCTGACCGGAAGAAGTTAAATGACTGGAAGCAAGTCATTTTTTTTATGCAACAACAGATTTATATGCTGAAAGACTTCCATGGATTTTACTGCGTTTTTTAATTATTAAACCTAAAATTTGTTCAGTTAGTTGTGAGCCAATAATGACAAAGTAATTTTGTAAGATATATTACCCTAAAATTTAACATTAAAATTCATACATAAATGGCTCATGGCATTAGCAAAATAAAGTCATGTATAATATATTTTTGGCAAGTACCTTTCCTGTTTTTCAAACAAATTTTAATATTAGACAAAGGAAAGAACCAAATACAAAATGCAGTTTTTAAAATAATGACTTTTATTTACTGAAGGGGAAAAAAGACATTGTTTGTAAAAAACACATCATCCCTTAAACCTAATAATTGGTTGTGCCACGTTTAGCAGCATGAACTGCAATCAGCCTTGCAATGAGGCTTTCACTTCCTCCACTATATGTTATTTGTTATCAGGATCATTTTTTGTGTAATTTTAAATCATGACAATCAGTAAGTTTAATTCAAATTCAAAGTCACTGAAAAGATGTTTATGATAATCATGATAGTGTCACGGTTTGAGAGGCAAACTGTGTGGAGAGGATGGAGAGTGGACCGCAGAGGATTCCCACCTGAAGCGGCCGAGGCTTGGGTGCGGGCGGGGGCAACAGGTGGGGGTTTTTGGCAGCTCCGGGGACCTCCGAGAGCCAGCCGAGTTCCACGGAATATGCGCTCATAGTTGGGGGTGCGCCACGGCTTCCAGCGGAGCTCTTCCTCCAGCTGGGCGAAGGCTGCCTCCCGCCACTCGTACAGCTCGAAGTCTGCTGGGTCCATATTGTGGTCGGATCGTACTGTCACGGTTTGAGAGGCAAACCGTGTGGAGATGATGGAGAGTGGACCCAAGACAAATGGAGGTGTAGACGGAGGTTAAACTGAAAGTGGGCATTTATTTAAAGGTAGAACAAAAACACTACAAAGCAGAAAACATTGACCTAGGACACTGGACTATCAAAGTAAAACAGGAAACACAAGAGACGCAGCGACGTGGACTTAACCACTGAGACACAGAAACATGAAACATGGGACACAGGAAGGGCACAGCGTGGACATAGGAATTACAAGGAGACATGACTGACGGGAAAACAAGAGAACATGGAGCACAGACAGAACAACCAAGAGACAAGAGGTACTAAAATAATAATGAAAGCAAAAACTATAAATAACTCACAGCACAAAACACTGGGTCACCGACCCAGGACTGTGACAGATAGCATCTTTGGCATGACTGTGCATCAAACAAGAAAGACAAAAAGACTCGGAGTGCTAGCTATTTTGCTCTAGGTGTCAGCAGGTACACTGAAAACAGAACAAAGGAGGAATGGTCAAGAACTGTACATGAGCAGATAGACGGGTCCTTTATTAATCCTTTGCAGGAAATTACATTGCCATGGCAGCTTCAGCACAGACAACACCATATATCCTAGACAGCAACAAAACAATAGTAATATCAATATTAGTATTAAACAATGTTAATTCCTAATAAAGTTAATAATATACAAAGTAATAAAACAGCCAAAAACTAATGAGTAAATATACAAATGTGGTTAAAATATTATTACTGCTGTGCATTAAGAAGCTTTATAGCAGCTGGTAAAAATGACCTCCTGAGGTGCTCAGACTTGGTGCAATCAGTCTTTGACAAAAGGTGCTATCGAAGTACAAGTTTGAGATACTTTTAGTTTGTGCGAAAACTAAAAGTATACAGATGGCCAAAAACCTAAGTCTTTCTAATTGGCAGTCACACTGAAACACCTCTCTGCATTTATTTATGCAGTTATTTTGAAGCATTATCTATGTTAAGTTTAATTTCATGTGATTGGGACATTAAAAAAACAAACAAAAGAACTTCATGTACAGAATTACCAGTAGACTAACAAACAAAAAACCCTATAAAAGTTTGGTGACATTGCCCCAAAAATAAATTTCTAAAAAGGTATTTTTCACCTTGGAAGTTATTTTTTTGGCACTCTCTCTGCTGTTACAGAATTGTCTCATAGATTTCATTTTGGGAATCTCTGAGTGAAATGTCGCTCTCTCTCAAAATGTCTCTGAGATGGCGTTCCAAGAATAATGAAGTTTTCCTTTCCACAGAGTCTTGCACTTCTAAGCTAAGTTCTTCTCAAGAGCAAGATGAATTAGCTGAGTCTTCGTGGGTGTGACATACTACTGTGCAGTGAGCACATTTTCAAAGTGAGAAAAGACTTCTCATATAAAGTTGTGGAAGCTCAGAAGGTTAGGGCAACCTTAAATGCATTGAGGCCACTTCACATCCCCTCAAGGGCCCTGTGGAAATTACCAAGCAGTGCTTTCAGTGTCCGGCTGCTATCATCTGGAGGTGTGGAACTGTTTGAGAATTAGTTGAAGCAGGGGTTCCAGTTTTTCTGGGTCCAGAAAGGCTTTCTCATCGGGTCAAGTGTGGCAGTGGATTCTATTACTGATTTTTTTTTTTTTTTTTTATCAGTTCATGATTTTGCAAGTAACTGTGTCAGTGCAGCTATAAAAGTTCCTGTTAAAAGTGGACAATATCCAAGCTCATCATAGGGCACAGAATTTAAAGCTGAGCTTGGATATTGTCCCAGCAACCCTGCAGGCACCCCCCTTTTGTCTGCTGTAAATAATCGAGTTTCCGATATTACTCAGTACCTTAAAAGGATTTCAGAATAATTAGCATTGTGGCAGGGTCCACTGTCTAGTGCTGTTCAGGCAAACCATTCAGTGAACTTCCACAATATTAGCTGGTGTTCATGTAAACTAGAGAGGGTGCTACATATACTGAATGAATCCTTAAAAACCTCCTCACAGGATATAGTGTGGTTGGTTGTTGGATCAGTGAAAAAATGGGTTTTCGTCAGCTCGTCCTGAAGGAGTCTTTGAACCACCAAGTTTCCCGACATGAGAGAAGGCCTTGTCATAAACTTGGCAGAGTACTTTGTCTCTGTTCAGGCCAGCTTCTCTTAGTTCTGAAAAGTGTCTGTATGAAATTTTGCATCTCCCAAGGCGGCTATGGTTATTGTCAAGAATCTCTCTTTTATGATCAAACTTTCATCAACAAAACGCAGTGCAACAGAAATATTGTCACAGCTCTTTGGATCTTGGGCTTCATTCATCTTGATTGTGTATAAAGAGATTCCTGAATGTCATTGCTTTGTTAGGCTGCAATTTGGGGATAAGCAGGAGCTCTTTTTGCCAGTTCTGGGGTTTTTAAGGACATAAACTGAGACGCTGCCGAGAATCTTCTGCCAGAATGTGTCAGATACTGCAGTCCAAAAACTCACTTCTGAAAAGCAGATGATAACATGATGATAGAGCACAATCAGAGGATCATTTTGCACAGATTGGTGTGATTTTGTGATCTTTGGAATTACAAATGCATAAAAATAGAACAGTAAAGCAACTAGCAGTTAATATTTAGAATACCAAATATACCAATACAGGATTCTAAGAATTGTACAATATTGTAACATGAGGTGCTGACTGCTCTTTCTGCATGCTTTTACAAACTTCAACAAACTAACTTCACAGTATCACATGACAGAGTCCTCCTTACTAGAGGTGGGTGGATTGATCCAAATATCGCTAGCATCAGTACCAACGCTAGTATTGGTACTGGATCGATACTAACGTGATAGAAACAAAGTATTGATCCTATGTGTACATATGTATAATTTTGTCAAAGAGATTATTCCTTTGTAAATGAAAAGATGTACCTCAAACATGAACTGTGAAATATGTTTGAACCTCTTTGTGTTGTGCTTTAGAGGCAGACACATTTACATTCCAGATGTAAAAAAAAAAAAACTAAAACAAAAACGGTTTCAAAATGCATGTAAAGCTGAAAGATGTGTTTTGTTGTGCTAACTATCTATCGTGGAAAGCAAAAATCACAGGGATTTAGTGGCCTTTAAATGTGCTCAGAATTTGCAATTTGATAACAGTTTATCAGATACAGTAAATGGTAACACACCGCTCTCCCCTACATAAGCTGCCATTATAGGTTAAAGGTATCGGTATTAGTATTGACCATACTGGCCCTGTATTTATGAAGTATCAACGCAATACCAAAAGTTGCAATATTGCACAGCACTACACCTTGTCATTATCTAAACCTTAACAGCTGCTTGTCAATAAAAGTGATCCTGCTTTGCCAGATGAATGCTTCCAATCAGAAACAGCAGCAATAGGATGTTGTGTTTGCATTTGCAGCACCTTAATCCAGCTCTCAGACAGTGTAAAGTGAGCGAACAGTGAGGTGTATGAGATAAACTACACAGGATTACATGCATGCATTGTTTTCCTGTGAATCCCTCATCCATATGGAGGCAGTCTGAATTTGTCTGGGGCCTGGCAGACTCTCTAAGAAATTCTACTTTAACTGCCTGCTCTGCTGCAGGTTTGAAGTAACAGCTGTTTTTAAAATCCATTAAATCTCGCAGAGACACTAATTAATGCAATCCATCACTTTCAATATCAGTGCATCAGCACAGAAATCAGTTGGAGCTAATCATTGTGTATACTGTGATCATTCTATGCATTTTCCCACAGTGGTAGCAGCAGGGAAGTTAAATAAGGACCGAGGGCACAGGGCCGGTGTGCGGTGCCAGTGATGTCTGCTGGAGACATAATCATTTCTTCCCAGCGCTGTACAATGGATCCACCTTGTTTCACTGTGGTGTTATAAAGTGGTGTTAGTAGAAAGTACATTATAGGAGTTGTATACCATGATGGATTATATCAGTCAAGGAGGCCTTGTGTCTGCAAGCTGCTTTTTAATTGGTTTTGAGAACAATGGAAGTCCAAGGCTTCCAGCGGACAATGAGTCACGTCTGGACAAATTTATGCTCAGGCTAGTGGCAAATATCTATTAGTTCAGGCTTTTCATTAAAATAATAGGGATAGGACCTAAAAGAAAAGCATAGGTGTACTGCACATTTGCTTTCTTTTGTGTGAAAGGTGGCTAACTCTGAACATCCAAGCTTCTTTAGCTCATTTGCTTTGGTTTTATGGCTAACAGCTTTACTGTTTTGGCTTCCTGTCATGGCTCTCAACAGCCTCAGTTCCAGCTAAAGCATGCGGCCCTTTTCAACAAACTTCTAAACAAGCTCACTAAATCAGCAGCGCCTCTAGCAGCCACTTAGGCTATATAAATTTAGCATCTGGTGGTTCTCTGGGTATTCACTGAGTACTGGGTACCGCAGTCAAAAGATATGCCTGTTAGTGTCATGGTCATGGTTTTCGGTTTTGGGGATGCTTAGGGGCTTTATAGTTTTGTATTTTTTTTGATAATCTTATAATTTGGTTCTATATTCTGTATTATTTAGTCTTCTAGTTATGATGTTATGTTTACATTCCTGGGACTTATGATTATATTATTATTATTATTATTATTATTATAGCTTATGATTGTATTTTCTGGGCTCCCTGATTGCTTTATTTGTATACCCATTTTGTCCCTCCAGTCTTGTCTCTGTGTTTGTTATTGTGTGTCTTTGTGTCAAGATAAAAGATTATTCTTGGTCTCAGTGTCAGTCACTTCCTGTTTTGTTTTGACAGTCTGTATTCCCGTGTGTGTTATGTTCAGTTTTGCTTCCTGTTGTCTCTTTAGTCAGATTCGGTTCAGCTGTGCTCCTTGGTGTTTCCCTTCTCCCTTACGGTGTGTAAATATTGTCCGAGTCTCTTTTTGTTCTTGTTTTGTTATCCCTCATGGTTGTTTCCTTGTGTGATTTGCCTCAGAAATGGTGTAGTTTTGTCTTATTTGTAGCTGACCTGCTGTTTGTTGTAGGTAGTTAAGAGTTCAAGAAATAAAGCTGTTTCTGAGTTTTACTTCTCGTGTCCTCAGTCCTGCACTTTGTGTCCTATTCCAGCCTGCCATACAGCCAGCCTTGACAATTGACAGTTAACTGGTTAACTGGGGATATCCTATATTGGCTGTAAGTGTGAATGTGAGCATGAATGATTACGTGCTTCTCCGTGTTGGTGATAGGAAGCCCCTCCGTCACCATGAAATGGACAAGCGTTCCAGAAAATGTATGGATTAATTGGTGGTACACAACACAGAGCTAAAACTAGATTTGATCCTAAATTTAGGTTTGTTATGTGGTCCCAAATATGACTTCACATAACTGATATTTTTGCAAAATGATATGTTACCTGTGCATTTACAGTGCATTGGCTAACAGAGTAACTAATGTAATGTAGCTTTAATCTTCTCCCCTAATTTAATCTCAAATTCAGTGTAATGCTTTAAAGCTCAACTGGAACCCTACTTAAAGATTTATAAAGAGTTTGCAGAATGTTGCGTGAGTGAAGTCTTCAAGCACTAATACAACAAAAGGTCCCTTCACTCACTCGCACACACCATACACAAAGTGGTAGTAAACACAAAGGAAGAAGGTAAAGACACAAAATGGGCTTTTTACTGCAGCTGTTGGGGAACAATTTGATGCACTTTTATGAATCTTCTTTACACTCCCCTTTGGTATATTTTCCACTCAATGACCCATTTAAAGTGACACCATGACAGAGGAAATCTCAGCATATGAAAGACTTTCTTATAGAGAAATATCACTGTATTATTTGTTGGTGCCTGTTTTCAGTAGCAGCGTTACTGCTTTTATAGTTTACTCATCAGTATCGACATGAAACAGTAGAAGAAAGAGCCTTCATCTGTCTCTTTGAAATGTGTATCCCTGAGGTTTCTGTTCTACTAATGAAGCAAATTGCTATGGCACAAAACATTTCAAGCACAAAGTTCAAGCAGCAGAAAGACATTTTTAAAACTTTTAAATCATTCTTGCTTAAAGCCTTTGGTTCAGTGAGCAGAAGATGTGACATAACTGAAGAAAACAAGACATTAATATTGGTGGGTTTTTTATGTTTCTTTCCTTTTTGTATTCAATTACATTACATCTTGATAATTTCTTGTATTGGAAAAATAGACAATAAATAACAGGAAGCTCTATTAAAACCGTGTCTGATGTCCAGTCTGAAGGGCTATTTTGCACTCCAGTTATTTAACAGTTATCTGGGTCAAGCCTGGTACTATAATCATCCATACCCAAAGCAGCAGAACAATAACACACTTTAAAAGTTTGCATAGATATCTGACCTGGCATCAATCTTAGATTGTAGATTATTTGCTCCTTCAGTTTTGATGTGCCATGTGTAAGTGTTGGTATCCAGAAAATAATCCCAGACAGCTGCTATAGAAAGCTACTTCAGTGTACAGACAGGACTGGCCAGTTAAATAAGTAGAAACAATAGTCTGTCTTTCCATCACATTATAAAAAACAGTCAATCTGGGAAAGTTGAAACTTTGAAAGTGTCATCAAGTGCAGTCGCAAAACAATTTAAATGCTGTGATGAACTTCACTCTCATGAGAACAGGAAAACTTCCCTCTGCTGCAGTGGAGAAGTTCATTGCATTTACCAGCCTTTGAAATACCACAGAGACAACTACAAGCAGCCATACAAACTGTGTCACTGATCCCCTTTTTTAACAAGGAAGGATACCATATTTCCATTTTCTCCAAATAACCATTTAACCTACTACCGTAAAAACATGAAATGTGTAAAAATGTTGTTCTACGACTGCTAACAAGCACCAGAGGTACATTAGTCTCCAGTGTTGGTTAGCGTCTGTGGTCACTCTGGTGAGAATGACAGACCCTAGAATCACCTTATTCAATGTCACAGTCTTTTAAGACGACTCTCAGAAGAGTTTTTCAAGTCACACAAAATGAACAAGCTCATGTTTTGTCACAAAAAAGTGTAGACAGCGTGTTGTGTAACTGCTGGAAGTTAGCTAAGCTGCTGCGAGCATGCCATTGTCTCATGTAAGACAATCGGATGATAGCACTTCAGTCAAAAGCTTTAAGCAAAACCTACTTTATATATTTATTATTGACCAGTGTTAATTTCATTGACCGGTGATTTTGATCATAATCTTCATCAACGTCTTTCCAATCAGAACTAATCAAGTTGTCTAGTAAGACAAGACAAGACTGCTTCTGATTGGACCGATTCCAATCTTTTTGTGCAGTAATATTTAATCCTCACCCAGGAAATGGTACGAGAGAAGATTAGACATGTGGACATGTTTCTCATTTCATGTCAAGGAAAATAAGATGTCTTGATGTGTGGAGCAGCTCTCACTAGTAAAAACACAAACCTTTACACGTTAGGGTGTCAGTTTAGCTCGGTGGGTGAACAAGTAACCACATGTCGCATTACCAGAGAGCAGCGGCCTGGGTTTGAGTCCAACCCATAGCCCCCTATGACTAAAACAAATTAAATTTGCTGTCAAAATTATCACTGTTATTGACTCTAAGTCACAATATCTGTCCATCCATCCATGAGACATAATCTTAAAAGTGTGTCCTGAGTATGGATCTCCTTCTAGTTCAGTTGTTCCCAAAGTGAGGGGCGCGGTATGAATAAAAAAAACAGAGTGCTTGGACACTGCTAGCATCATGGACAGGTTTTTGACGGGGCTCCCACACAAACACAAAGCAGAAGATGAAGCATCGCCAAATATGCTTCCAAACCAAAGACTAGAAAATATGATGAAGCATATCTCGCCTTTGGCTTCACCTGCACAACGGTGGTGCCAAGGTAGGTATCCCCGACAGAATGTGTTTCCCCTGCATCGGGAGCACGCGCTGGGCTGTCCAAATCACGGACAAACAGTATCCCACAGCTGTTTGTGTTTTTAAACCCATTTTGCACAGAGAGGCATTTTTTGAAAAATGCATTGATAGCAATGTTGAATATTCTTACACAGTAAAAAACAAAACAAACAAAAAACAACTACACGTAAAACCTAGCAAAAATAAAGTGTCTTGATGCATGCTCAATCATCCAGGTAAGTAAATCCCGAAAAAGTTGATTCTGTTCATCTGGACGTAGCGTTTTCAGTGGGAGAAACGTTTCTCCCACTGAAAACGCTACGTCCAGATGAACAGAATCAACTTTTTTGGGAACAACAATGTGAATTTGCCACTGGGGTGAAACAGCCTCAGAAACAAATAACTCTAATTTGTCTG
>VVHJ01022943.1:1892-11994 GCA_015107715.1 Tylochromis polylepis
AAAGACTGGATGGATGAAGGGGATATAAACAGAAGCAAGGAAAAAAGTGAAGTGAATATATGGAAGCAGGCAATAAAATAAGGAAATATTAATGAAAAGAAATAATGAATGAATTTACATAAGATGAGTGAGTAAGAGCGAGGTGAGGTAAGAAGATAGTATTACAAAAAAACTGAAAAGGAAAATAAGAAATAAGGAAGTGGATACTTTTAGAGGAGTGAGAAAGAAAGGAGACAGTGGCGCAGAACACGAAGTAAAAGAAATCAGTGACATCCGTGAGCTGAGCACATCCATGTCATGTCACGAGCTCATGAACACTGGTGATCCTTGATCATGCTCTGATCACCTACTGTGCTGTGTTCAGATAGCATGCTAACTTACATGAGCAAACACACCTATGTACACACACACATACCCAAGGTGTTTGCTAAGCTGCTCGCTTTCGCTGCCGAGGACACAGCAGGGTGCTTTTGGTAATGAAGTTAAGTGTGAAGGCAATGTCCTAATTTGAAAGTATAATCAGCTGCCTGTGTTTATTGTTGACTCTTATTCACCCTTGTTCCTAATATGATAATACTCAGGCACTGCAGAGAATACAGGGTACTGTATTCACCAAACTATTGTTGTTTAAGCTCTACATTGTGGAGTGAGTGGAGATTTCTTTTCCTTTTCTTTTCCACCAGCGGAGGGCCATGCGAACGGCTCCACAGAAAATGAGGAACCGCTCCAATGCTAACCAGGCTAATGTGATCCAGAGCAGCCCCAGAACACGGGTCAACCGTTACATTGGTCGGCTGATTGAGGCCCGTCAGACCGAGTCTGACACGGCAGACCTCAACTTCCTCACGCTCATGTATAAATGCTCTGAGCGTGAGCAGAGGGTGAGGGATTTAAGAAACTGCACTGAGATGTTACTCAATGATGTTACAATGCCACGTTTTATTGTTTGTTTACTCACTCTTCTTTGGGTTTTGCCATTGTGCAGTACCACCAGGTGCCTGATGAGTACTTCACTAGCGCAGTGGTCCTCTCACTGATCCTAGCTGCCTTGTTTGGCCTTGTCTATCTTCTCATCATACCACAGTATGTACCAAAAATGCTTCTGTGGTTCCCTTCTTTCCCTTTCTTTTTTTCCCCCTTTCCATTATTTTATCGCTTCAGCTGCCTCTTTAACGTACCGAGGTCTGTCTTACTAACCCCACCATTCTCCTCTCTCCTTTTTTTTCTCTCAGGGGCACAGTGGTGCTAGTTCTTCTCGTCTTCTGCATCTGTTTCCTTGTAGCTTGTATCATGTACCTCCATATCACTAGAATACAGGTAACTACAGATGCTTTCCTTATCCTATCAAAGTGAAGGTCTTTCATTTTTTCTTTTATTAGTGCATTAACCTATACCACGGATGCATCTACCTGCTGTTATCTGCAGTTTTAAAAACCTGGCAAAGGAAATTTTCTTCTTTATAGGTTTTTGCTGACCAAAGAGAAATTATAAATGTATTTTATGAAACCACGTGAGAACAATTTAATAGACACTGGCTTTGAGGTTACGTCTATGCCCCCATGTTGTATTTAAATTAAAACGGCTCTTCCATAATTTGACCAGTTTAGAAGCTTTTTTAAGCTTTGTAGCTTCTCACATGCTTCTCTTTTCTCTCTGTTCTTTCCTCAAAACCAAAAAATGCTTGTCCATCAAACATTTTTTCTTCCTCATGCTATTCTTATAGTTATTAACACTGTCAGATTACATAAGTGCTGTTTAAATGCATTTAAGGTATTGTAGGCAGTATTTATATAATAGTCTCTATATTTTCCCACATTTTTTGTCTGTCAGTGTTTTCCAGGGTGCCTGACCATTCAGATTCGCACTGCTCTCTGTATTCTCATAGTGCTCTTAATCTACGCTGTGGCCCAGGCCTGTGTGGTAAGTGTAAATGCAACAGTAAAAAGTGTGATCTGCCACAAACTACCCACCTTATTGGCCAGCTAGTAAGAAAAATCTCACTGTGTTTTGAGCTGCTGCTGTTTCCTCTGATTTAACTCTGCCAGTGGGCCTATTTTAAAAATATGTTTAATTATTATTTTAGAGGTGTTGCTTTAGATGATGTGCAGTTGACTGTGAAATTAATAAAGCTAAAATTGTGATGTTATCATAATTTAATTATCAGGTTTTTGCTGTGTTTACATATGTCATGTATAACATAATTCTGAAGGCATCTAAAGTTTGAACTATGGTCCATCCTGTAATCCATTTAGGATGAACATACTATATATTAAAACAGCTTACACTATCCAGCTGTACAGTGCTGTTCAACTCGAGTGTTTTTTTTTTTAATGAAAAGTGCAGACAAGGCAGACCGTGAATGTAGATGAGCATTAAGCTTTTCTCCAGAAATATTTCTCACTTTGCATCACTGTGTTTGCTTTTGACAGGTGGGCTGCATGCCCTGGCTGTGGGGTAGTGCCAATACAAACAGTTCCATCATCATCATTGATGTGGATAGCGGCGCCAACCACACCATGGCAGAGCTTCCTTGTGACGGCGCCCGCTACGCCTTTCTCTCATGTGTGGTGGGCACACTTACCCTGGCACTTTTCTTGCGTGTCTCCTGGATGCCAAAGATGGCTCTAATGCTTCTTCTGGGGGTGCTGTATCTCACCGTGTTGGAGCTCAGTGGCTTTCGCAAGACTGCAGGGTGAGAGGTTCACGCCACGATGTATTCAGAAAGCTCAGACACATTCCTGACTTTCCCTGAAGTTATAAGACAACAATGAAGTGAGAGATCTTGCACAGTTGTTATGCATCACGCATTATGTGCGTCAGTCGGATATCAGAGGTAAACCTTGGCTGTGTAATAAACAGATAGGCAAGAGTTGGAAGAGCATTTACAGTACATGTGCTGAGATGTATGTGTGTGGAGGAGTTGTTGCTTGTCTTCAGCCCACACACTCTTTCATTTTCCACCCTTTGAAGCAGCACACATGCTTATTAGTTCCAAATCAGAAGCCTAAAAGGACAATGTGGGCTGCATGATGGGACCACGTTAGCTATTTCAACCCAGTGCTGAGGGACCTTGCCAATTTTATTAGAGCTCAGATCCCAAATGTGCAACTGAAAAAAATGATTATTCTAAATTTGTTCAGGTCAAGGTAAGGATCAGTTCTGAAAAAAAAAAATATTTTTTTAAAAAAAAATTTAATCATGCACAAGTTAATAGTAGTATTCATGGTTTCAGAATTCATTATAAGCATAATAAAGTTGTTTTGGTTGCTTTGTTTTCATGTCTTCTTAAAAAAGTCCTTGCTTTCATACTTTTGTGAAGTAACTCTACTTGTGATCTCTCCCGACGCAGTGGGGGGTCCATTCAACCCTCCTGTGTAGTTTTCTGTGTGGTCTGGTCCAGTGCTGACTTGTGCAATTGGTCTCTTCCGCAGTGGGGGGTCCTTCCACATCCGGGGCTACGAGCCCATCCTGTCTCTGTTGCTCTTTGTCAGTGCCCTTGCCTTCCACTCCAGGCAACTTGACCTCAAACTACGTCTGGACTTCCTATGGGCTGTGCAGGTCAGGAAGTGTGCAATGATATGTCTGTGCATATGAAAAAAGGCTATGGATATAAATTTGAGGAGGATGTGCAATCATGCTTCCAAAGTAAAGTCTGAAAAAGCTTTTTCTAGTTTTTGGTTAAAGGTGCTGCAGGGATTTAAAATGAGCAAGTGTGTGCGTATGCATGTTTGATAAAACAAAACAAAAAAAGTTGCTATATATCCATACAGTTGCGTTAAAATGATCATTAAATCATTGCAAAGTGGATTTTTTTAAAAATTTTACTTTTTACAAAGCAACCCAACTTCTTTTGGAAATGAGGTTGTATATTTATAGGCTGCCAGATGTCTGTTCTTGGCAAAAAACAAAAAAAAATTAAGAAGCTTCTTTTGGCTCGGTTTCATTTGGCACTGAGCGTTTTGCATAGGGGGATAGAAGTGTTGAAGCTGAATTTAAGCCATTTAACCCTTTAACTAGCAGGATTATTCATCTAATGTACCCAAGTCTATTAATCATACTCTGAGGCTTACTGCAGTCAGTGGTCTGATGCTCAAAAGTCATTTTAGCGACACCATGTGGTGGAAATATGAAGCAAGCTTTGGTTCTCACAGCTATATCTGGATATTTTGTGTGCTACTTTTGCTGCCAGGCGGAGGAGGAAAGAGATGGAATGGAGAAAGTAAAGCTGGACAACAGGAGGATCCTCTTCAATCTCCTGCCTGCACACGTGGCTCAACACTTCTTAATGTCAAACCCAAGAAACATGGTGAGCCACGATAATAGACAGGCAGGCAGGCAGACAGACAAACAGGTAGATAAAAAGGCTGAAACCAGAAACGACTAATGATCACATCTAAGAATATTTTTTACTGTATTTTTTTTTCTTTTCCTTTAGGATCTGTACTATCAGTCCTACGCACAAGTTGGCGTCCTATTTGCCTCAATCCCGAACTTCAACGATTTCTACATCGAGCTGGATGGCAACAACATGGGAGTGGAATGCTTGAGGCTACTGAACGAGATTATTGCTGACTTTGACGAGGTCTTAGTATTTTTATTTATTTATTTTTTAATTTCTTTACTTTGTAAATAAATTACTGGCAGTTTGGAATTGTTTTTGCCTTGTAGTGCCAGGTGTTTATTGAATGTGTGCTTCACAGCTCATGGATAAGGAGTGCTACAAAGACATAGAGAAAATCAAAACCATTGGCAGCACATACATGGCAGCTGTTGGACTCGTCCCCACCATTGGTACCAAGGTTGGGATTTTCGTTTTTATTTATGTGTTTTTCTTCTGTCATAATTCTTAACGGGAATATGAAGGATCATTTCTCGCATGCACGCTAACTACTTGGTGCACTTTCCCTCTGTAGAACAAAAAGTCTGTGTACGACCATCTGAGCACGATAGCAGACTACGCCATTGAAATGTTTGACGTTTTGGATGAAATCAATTATCAGTCATACAACGAGTTTGTCCTGAGAGTGGGTAAGTAGGCATGTGTAATGATGCATTTGTTTTATTGTAGGGTCTTTACCTTACAATATAAACCACCTTGTTGGATTGTTGAGTCATATTTGATGCTATATAAATAAAATTGAACTGTTTTGGTTACCTGTCAAAGAGAATCTAAATGTGACTCACTTTACAATGACTCTGTTTTGGTTTAACATATTTATGTCTGTGCACAGGAATCAATGTGGGTCCAGTGGTTGCAGGGGTGATTGGAGCACGGCGACCTCAGTACGATATCTGGGGTAACACGGTCAATGTGGCCAGTCGAATGGACAGCACTGGAGTACCTGGGAAAATACAGGTACTCATTTTCAATTACAAATGATCCACAAAGGTATGGTGGAGTCAAGTGTAAACAGCTTGCCAAGCTCCACTGTCATACCTGCCAACACATATCTGTATTTCCTATGCCTCTATTATCCAGGTGACTGAGGAGGTTTATCGGCTACTGAATACCAACTATGACCTGGTCTGCCGCGGCAAGGTCAGTGTAAAGGGCAAAGGTGAGATGCTGACCTACTTCCTAGAAGGGAAAGTTCAGGGTGTGGGCACTGCAACCACTTCTTCTGTGATGCGTTCCGCCAGCCTGGCGCGTCGGATCCACTCCTGTGGAAAGACGAGCGTCCCGACCAATCTGGGCAGCGTCTCCTCTGCTGCCAGCCTCACTGCTCATCCCGGCATGGGTAGCAATATGCAGATGAACACTGCCAACAGCAGCAGCAACAGCCAAGCTGCATGCCTACCCTCATCCTGTGTGCCCGCAGTGGGTAAGGTTGATGAAGAGAAGGATGTAGAGGTGACAGAGATTGAAATTGAGACGGTGGCAGCTGCTGCAGATGTCTCAGTGTAGGAAGAAAGAAAATATATTCATCTTAAATAAAGCAAGAAAACCTGGTTGGAGGACTAAAAGCGTCTAGTCTGTACTAGCACAACCCAGGATACGCACATTCAGGATGTGAACTTCCAGAAATACGAAGTCATTGTATGGATAATCATACTTGCTTTAAGGATTTTTAACTGCTTGCCACAAAATGCGGAGTGCAGAGACGGCTACCCGGAATCTCAAATCCTCTTTTAACATCTCTGTAACAGATGATTAGATGTGTGGTTTTGTTGGGTTCCATCAGATCCAGGTATAATGAGCATATTTATTTTTTACTATGTTGTACATATTCCGTGTTCGGGGGATATGTGCGTTGATATCCAGAAAAAGACTGATCATGCTATTGCTTTTGCACTGTCTTTCTTATTATGCCAAGGATTCACTGCATTATTTAGTGTAAAATGGTGTTGTTTCTTTTTGGTGTATGTAAGCATGCAGGTGTGTACTTGTGAGTGTGCGTATGCATGTGTGGTCAATTCTGAATTGTAACAAAACAGCACAAAACAGTCTCTTTTTTTCTTTTTTCTTTTCTTTTTTTTTTACTTGGAGGTCACTGGATGAAATATGCTTTTTATGATACATATTTACAGTTAATAGTGCATGACTTTTTAAAAGTTGACAGCCATAGTAATGATACTCCTGTTGAAAGAAAACCAAAGTACCAAGCTTTCCATACATCACGAGTCGTGATTTATATATTGCCTCAACAGAGATGAGAGAGAAAGTTGCAGTAGACTGCCATGTTTACCACATGCTAGATCATTGGTAGAAGAAAAAGGTGTATTTTTGACCCTGGAAAGACAAAATCAGTTTTCCTTAATACATGACATTCTTTTGTATTTTCTGGATTTATGGTTGTTTAGTGCAATATGGCATATACACATAATACACAGATAGGGGCAGCTTTGTTGATGAGGAGGCAAAAAGATAAGGAAAAGACAAAAGTACACAAACCTAAGCAGAAGTCATACTGAGTTGGATTTGTGCTTCTATGGATGCTAGTTTATGCCAAAATGGGACCAGTGATGGAGTATTGTAGAACATCACACAGAGGGCCAACGCATTCTTACATACAGATATCTAAAGAAGTTAAGAATGGCATTCAAACGGAAGAGAGCATATACTATAAGCACATGACTTCCACAAATGCATGACTAACTCCTTTAGCCTAAACATTTCAAATGCTGTATGTACTTTCGCACATTTTCTTGAGGCCACAGAAGATTTCCTGCTGTGTCTCACTGCTGTCGTTTTTCAGGCATACACATTACTGTACTATTGCTTTTTGTTATCTAGCAGCTACACTTTTGAGTTTTCCTCAAGAAATATAAGCTTTAGCACATCTCTCAGATACACAGTCAGAAACATGATGCGCTTCAGATTATCTTTATAGCCTGTATCTTTATCAGCACATAGAATTTTCACTCAATCTGCAAAAGTGTAAATACATCACGTTTCAAGTTCTTGCCTTACTCAATAAGCTTACAGTGATTGCAACTTGCCTTTTTAGATATATTCACTTTGATATGCAGATCATACTTTTTGTAAATAGTCAAAAGTTGTAAACTATGTTGTATCTTGTACAGTGTAAAGTTGGGTTATTGAATATTTTGTAATAAAGACAATATTGGTGTATAAAATGTCATCAGTATTGCTATGACCATCAACAACTTAGACATAAAGAAAGTGGTTTCTCGAGTTTTGGCTACAAATGTGAAAGATCACTTTTTTGTATTTTAAAGCATTACACACTATTTTTTTTTTCCTTTCTCAGACATTATTTAATCACTTTCAATGAAAGACAATAACATGTTTATCATGGCAGTCAATGTACTTTGATAACCCACAGCTAGATGGATGTCACCATGTGTCAAACACTGAGCAGGGGCCAAAACTGTTTTCCTAGCACTGATGTAAAGTTTGTTTAAGGTTCACTCAGTGTAACGGTTAAGTCAACAAACACCTCATTTGCTCAACTATTTTCCGAATGGTACATTAGGTCTTTTATGGGCTTGGAGAGAGGAAAAAAATGCTTAGTTTTTTGGACTTTTATGTTGATTTACCTTGATTAAGTTCTTCATTTACTAACAGAAGTGATATAATTGAGCTTTCAAGTTCATGTCCCCTTGACTCTAATTTAAGCTGAGCTCAAACAGTAAAGGGAAACTACTGCAAATAATGGTTAAGAAGCAACTGTTGCCATGGTGTCATCAGGACCAGAGGGGATTGAAATGAGTAAATTAGGTCATTGCACTCCTGAATGGTTAGATTTATGCTACATGTCTTTATGTATGTCACAAACAAGAAAATGTAACTTGATTTTATATATATATAAAAAATTCCCCTCTCGCCCCTGCGGGCACTCTATCCTTCAAGCTCGGGTCCTCAACCAGAGGCCTGGGATCTTGAGGGTCCTGCGCAGTATCTTAGCTGTTCCTGGGACTGCGCTCTTCTGGACAGAGATCTCTGATGTTGTTCCTGGATCTGCTGGAGCCACTCAGCTAGCTTGGGGGTCACTACCCTGAGTGCTCCAGATTACCACTGGGACCACTGTTACCTTCACCCTCCACATCTTCTCGAGCTCTTCTCTGAGCCCTTGGTACTTCTCAAGCTTCTCGTGTTCCTTCTTCTTGATGTTGCTGTCATGCAGATCCACTGTGACGAGAGAGAATGGATCAGATTTGAATGTCCTCTGTAAAGTGTGGACAGCATTAAAAGGACAGCCGTTTGAATTCTGCTGGCAGTGTTTGAGGGAGTGGAAGGGTGCACGGCCTCAGAAAGACCGCTGTGAAAATCATGGCTGCTGCAATGAATCACTAAAAACACGACAAACCTGCCCAGATATCACCTTTGAGTCTGTGAAGGGAGTCCACGCATGTTCCTCTGTACGTGCCTGTTCCACCTGTGGTTTCCTGGTGGAGCACAGCAAGAGGCTTTGTAAATCTCCTCCTTGTCCTCGATGTAAGGTGAAATTCTGTTTTGTGTGCCTGAAGATCTTCACTGAATGCATGAAAACAAGTGGCCCTTATGTAGCATGCGCCAGTGGTGTGGCCCCCAGACAAACATCTATACCTGTATGGCAGAAGAAATAATGAAAAAGACACAAAGCTCCCAAGTGTGTGAGATATGAGAGTGCCTTTTCTGTAATAATATACCATGCTGTGTTTTTTTATTACCTTTTTATAATTCTCTGTTCTGTTGGAACAGTTATCAGATTTAATCAGTGTTGGATTTTCTTGATGAGAAATTTGCTACCAAATGTGATCTTTACAGCTGCATTATGTCTGAATCATAACGACAATAAACCTGAAAAATGTCATTCGTTCATAAATTTGAAATAATGTTAATCATACATTCTGTGTTCACTTGTCTTTTCCCCTCAATATGTAGTTATTTTATGTTAACCTGTCATTGTCTGCTGCTTCTTTAGCATTAGCTTCATGGTATTTAGCACTTGTACTACTCAAGTCAGGTATTTTTTTTCTTGGTTTTTTTTGTTAACTTCATGATGACTGCCCTTTTTTCTTCTAAATTGTTTAAGGAAATCGATGTTTATTTTATTAAAACCTTGTTGTGCTTAATCAAAAGTAAGGGTGTAAAGCATGCAGCTCAGTTGATTAAAATAATTTCATTTGACAGCTAAGTGTAAAAATACATTTGCATATTTATTTATTGTGATTTCTGATACCAAAACAGCCAAGAGGGATTATTTTGACCCCATCCTGCAACTGCAACAACAATGACAAAGATTTCATTTATTCAAGGAGTTACGTTGGTCATTTTCATTTATGGTAGAAACATCCCGGGGCACACAGAGTTACAGGCACGTGAATGCTTTTATTTACAGTTTGTCATTGGTTTCTTCTGCTTGTGCAACTTTCTTGCTGCCTTGTTCCCGTGCAGCACACAGTCCCAGCATGACAAGGTGATGGAGAACACCTGTGTGGGTCAGCATCCCTTGACACCACACCCTGAAACAAACTGCAGCTGAACCACAAACCATCATATCATCAAATTTTTTAAAAATTTAAGTAACTGACAAAAAATGTATTTAAGTTTTTTAGTTTGTTAGTTTTATCAATAGTTTAGATCATTTAATTACAGATCCATCCATCCATCTTCTCCCGCTTATCCGGGGCCGGGTCGCGGGGGCAGCAGCCTAAG
>VVHJ01022944.1:1793-21057 GCA_015107715.1 Tylochromis polylepis
ACACACACACACACACACACACACACACACACACACACACACGCCCACACACACACACACACACACACACACAGAGGAACATTTGCTGACATATACAGAAGGAAAATCGTCAATAAACACAGAAACAGCAAACACAGATACCTTCACATAGGTGAGGTGGCCTGATACAATAAAGTAATTAACAACCCATCGGGCTCTGTCCATACAAATTACAAATATATTATTATATTTCTCACGGTGGCAAGAAGAACAATTAGTTATAGTTATACTAAAAGTAAGTTTCATGTTTAGGGCACTGATTGGAGAAGTGCAGCTAGAGTTTCAAATATTGTTTCAAAGTAAATTATGAATTGAGATGTATTGGAAAGACAACAGCACAGAGAGTCACAACTGGTGGTCAGTGGTGCACATTTGATGCCCGTGGTGGTTGTGCATTAGGATGATAGGATGTCTGTGAAGGTTCTCAGTCAGGATGATAGGATGATATGCAAAACATTCTACAAGACTATCAATACACGACCTGTTGAGAATGCATCAGTAACAGCAGTCTGACAGATATATATAGAAGAACTTTACAGTAGGTATTCATAAAGTAAACATTACAAATATGTGATAGAGGTGCAAAAAACAACAGCCAAAATTGCTGCAACCACGTGGAACAAACTTGCAGCCTTATTGCCTTTGGGGCTGTTTCAAAGATGGAGACGAGCGCTGTGATCACTCCCGAACACATAGAGTCAGTATGCTATCAGACTACTATCACTTTACGATTAAATGGCGTCAACTTGGCAATTACGTGCAATCTGTTTGTGATATTACAACACTTAACTGTGACTGGAGAAAATCGCAAATCTGTTGCCATCTACATACACCGAAATTCACATTAGCTACTTACATCTGAAGTCCAGCCAATACTTCCTAGTTTGGTAACAGATATTCAAAAATTCCTCCTCGATAACTACTGACATAGCTGCTGCAGAACAGAGGTTTAACCACAAAATCATATAGGCACTTGGCAACCTTACTTTTAAACAGGAATATAACCAGAATACAACCAGCTGACAACCAGTCGAGCGGGGTCCCCTACTGCAAAATGACACACTGTAGACCAGGGGTCTCCAACTCCAGTTCTTGAGAGCTACTGTTCTGCAGCTTTTAGATGCATTCCTACTCCAACACAGCTGAATCAAATGGTTGAAATACCTCTTCAGCATGCCATCAAGTTTGGCAAAGGCCTGACAACAAGCCATTCATTTTATTGAGGTGTGTTGGAACAAGGATGCATCTAAAGGCTGCAGGACAGTAGCTCTCGAGGACTGGAGTTGCTGTAGACTGGTTGGTTGCAATGTGCTACCATCAATTTTTCCTAGCTGTAGTGAGGTTGTCATCCTATTTTTAGTCTGTTTATTCTTAATACTGAACTATTTTAGTACTGGCTTTTGTAAAATCTACTTAGAAAAGTGTTGCCATTTAGAATGAAAAGTGTGCATGTAATAAGCTTAAGCATCAGCCTACACCTTTTCAGTGAATAATTTGTGCTCTTACCATTGAATTCGTGATTGCTGAGATTTATTTATACCATATAACATCCTATTTTTTGGGGTGGGAAAGAAAATGTTAATATAAATATGAGTTCCTATAATTACAATCATTACTCTAGTCTGACTGAGTAAGGCAGTTCGATGTAAACGCATATTTAGTCTGCAGAAATGATACCACCAACAACTTTCTTATCAACACCAAGTTGAATAACTCTAAGTGCAAATATATAACCACATATCCAAAATGTTGGGACCTGATTTACAATCAAATAACAGGTTTCAGTGCAAAATTGAATTCTGCTTTTATTTACATTTACCGCAGTGTCTGGCATGTAGTGTGGAAGTGGGCTACACAAATGATTATCTTTGTCTTATGCAAGAAAGTTTGTAAAGTTTTTAATGTTATCATTTAAAAAAAACAACAACTTAGTGTTTAGGAAGAAATTATAGTCTACCATACAAGTTGTTGGTTTTTTTTAATAACAGCATGTCTAATTTGTGCTCCTTTGTCTATGCACGGGAATCAGAGATGACACAATGGAGAGAATAAAACGTGTGCGTGTTTATCTGCATCCACATTCACAAAGTCTTATTTGTGTTCCTGACGAGTTCCTGATGTTTAACAAGAGGAAGCACAGCATGAATGCCCATTAAAGAGAAAATAACAGAAACCAGAAACAAAATGCTACCGAGCTCTCATCCACTATGGGACAACAAATGAGTGCACATAAAAAACACAAACACACAATTATTTCCTATCCCTGACTCTAAAAATAATCCTCTTCATAATAAGGTACAGCAAATAGGCTTTTTGGGTTTCTGAGAAATTCATGCTCATTTCCACTTAAAAAGATTGCAGAAACAGAACTGTTACGCATACACACACACAGAAGAGTGAGAAGTTGATAGTCAGGGAAGGTGTGACTCACTGTCCCTGAACAGCACTCGCTGTTTCATGCTTGGCTGTGGTTTAAGAGGAGACTGAGAAAGAAGGAGATGAGAGACAGATGAGAGGGAGACTGAGGGAATGAACCCTGCAGAAACTCATTTATATTCAGGATGGAAATAAAAGGACTGATGGTTAAGCATTCTTCCGCTGGATACTTTACAGGCTGCCTGCCCTCCCCCACCCTCCACAAGACATGGAAGTTTTACCTAACTCACTAATGACCTGTAGACAGGTGAACAGGAAGAAAGGCTGGGTGGGTGGGTGAGTGTGTACTTGAACCCATTATTGTAGCTGTACCATTAGAAATTCTATATTTACAGCCGTATTTCATGAACCAAAGCACTGATCAGCAACCTGATCGCCATTTCTGTGGCCTTTAAGCACACTGATCTTAATGTTATCACTCCTTATCATCCAAATTAACTGTAAAAGCTGAATATAACTTTCCTGTACACTGTGCCATTAAATCCCTGCAAACAGCAGGGGGCATGGGAAATTGACAATTTACAAAAATGAAAATATACCGTTTACCCCATGACAGCACTGATGAAAGGTTTCACCTGCGTATCGCAGTATACGGAAACCTGGGACTGTCCAAAGAATTTAGTAATAGCTTTGCTACTACTTTTTGCAAGCAAGTGTTCAGACTGTTAGTTGATACATGCTAACAACAATGTAAACAACAATTTTCTTTATATATTTTCTTTTAATATGACGCCCTTGTACTCTTTTTTTGCACAGGTGACAGCTGAGGGCTCTTAAATAGAGGAAAATCCAATTATAAATTTCTCAGTGTTTTTAATTATGTGACAAATAATCCACACAGTGGGGAACAGCACATAAAAGCAAATTCCAAATTGTATGCAAGAGTAACCTGTACAATGTGCTCCTCTGGCTCTAGTATTTAGGCTTCTAAACAGGGTACAGCCTCACTCAGGAAACATCAGGTAACCTACAACGCAGAGGACCAGAGAAATTTACCCAAATACATGGTTTGGGACAATGACTTAAAATACTCACAATTATTTAGCCAACACCCAAACATAAGCTCCAAATTATATAAAAAAAATTCTACTTTCAGTGGCAGACTGAATACCTGAATGCCATCTGGAATACCTACAGTCTGCTTCCCAAGGGAGCAGGAGAACTGTTGTAACCAGATTAAACAATTTCCCAGTGCCGTTTGGTCTCATATTTGTCTGTCCAATCAGTTACAAACAAGTGTGTGCCTGTGTGTGTGCTTGTGTATGTTAGCAATCTTTTTTTTTTTTTTTTTTAAAAAGGGGGGAAAAAGGGGGTAAATAAGGAATCAGACTGTATGTCTTTAAAATACTTAAGAGTTAATTTGAAATATTTTAAGAAAACTATATCCCTGTAGGCAGAATACATTCGTATTAGTATTATAATATAAGTGATAATAATGTGTTGCAGATGGAGTGTTTTTAGACCAGGTATTTGGAATGAGATCAGATAAAGGTGTGAATAAAATAATGCAACTACCCTATAAAAGCAAATTTTTTATGACATAGGGTATTTTAAAATTGAACAGGCAACATGGTTCATCGTTTAATAGTAGCCTGATCCTTCATTTAATACATAGCCTTTATATGTCCTGTGTGAGATAACTAATAAAAGCATCATGAGTACAGGAGTGATGATGATTAGCGATGATAAACCCACAGGCTAATGGATGGTAAGTGACCAATCAGTGCAAGAAAAATGTCAACATGTACGCATATAATTATGCTGCCCTCTGTTTTGAGCTTTAAAACAAAACAAATATATCACAAGTCATTTAATTTTTCACAAGGGATTCAAAAAGGTGTAACAGCCAAAGATTTAAGGATTTCCTTACCTTCTTTCACAGACATTTTTTGGTGTAAATTGAAAATCTTCACTCTGAATAAATGTGAAATATATTTTCAACTAAGAGAGGATTGTGTAACATACATGACAACAACAGGCCAAACTACAAGTCACTATTGATATATCCCATTAAAAATAAACCCTTTTATCACAGAGCTGAGCGGGCCGAGCAGGCTGAAATGCTTGGTGGAAGGTCAGGATGCAATCCATGACCTCATGTTGGAATACATGCACAGAATGTTTTACTTCAACAGGTCTTTGCCAGGTCACTGTGCTGGTGTGACAGGCTAGTCTGCGAGAGACAGCTTAGGAAACGCAGTTCCTGGAACATCCCTCTGGAGGAAAGTCTGGAGGAAATTAAACAAAATAGACAAATACTCACACTTTGGCACGTTATTACGCTCTATCCCTGTCTACATTCCTCTAAACCACCAAAGAACAGTAATTACTGTAGATGCTGGGGCAACAGAGGAGAGAGCAGTGCCAGTATGAGGGATGATAAAGGAGACGAGAGAGCGATAGCGGCTGCTGCAGCCAAAAGCTTCTCATTAAGCCAACCCTACCCCCAGCTCAAACATGTAGCATACATCCCTGTCTTCTACAGCACACTGCAGGTCAAATCACTTTGCAGAATTAAAAATCTTGCATGCAGATTTATTGAAAACTCAAAACAATTTTCAGTCAGTCCTTTTAGGGTGTCCCTTTTTTCTGTCCTCCACTCTTTTTCTCCAAGTCTCCTCAACCCCCTGTTTCTGATCTTGATTGTTTAAATCTTCTTCCTCACAAGCTCTCTTTTTTTCTGCATCTTCTCCTGTTTCCTTCCCCTTCCCATGGCCCGCCAGTCATTTCAGCACCTTGTTTTCTCTTCTTCCCCTCACCTCTCCCCTGCGAGAGCCCACACACATGCAGCCAATCTAAGTCAATTAAACAAATGGTTTTTTTGCTCTCTTTTCACATTATACTGTCTGTGACTTCATCCATGATGATGGACTCCAAGTCATTACACAAAGCTGTACATGTCTGTGAGATTTTGCAAAGGCCTGAGCTAATTAGGTAGAACCCATGGCACTGGCAGCTACAACAGCAGATCAGGGAAATGCTGAAGAGATAAGGCTGAGCATACTAAGACATACACAAGAGGATTATTTTAATGATTTCACATGCCAGATACAGGCAAGCATGCATCCACAAGAGCAAATTGAAACATTATGGCACAGGCAAAAACATTTAAAATGCAATATTTTCTTTTATATACGTGCCCTCTCCTTGCTATATGCATCTGCATTCCTAAGTTGATCCATTTAGAAAAAATGTGAAGTTATACTTCATTCTCCCATGCAGAAAGTTTAGTAAGTGACAACATTTCCATTTGTTAAGGTACCCTAGTTTGATGGCGTCTGCATCCCACTTACCTGCTCAACAGATGGCCAATAAACATAAGGAAAAGCCGTGAGAGTAAATTACTCCTACACACAAACAACAAGTTACACTCACACACCTACAGCGCACATCTGTCTACACGCAGATTTACTCCTACACACAGATATACACAAGTTACATTACAGCAAGCAAACAGACCAAAAATTATAACGACCACAAAATAAGAATCAACACACACACACACACACACTGAAGATTACACCAGCACACACACACGCACTCCTCATCCCTGCTGCTGTAATTGAAGGTGAAGCAGTTTCAGCAGGGGTGTAAATTTATTGGCGCCACACTCCACACATGGTGTGTGTGTGTGTGTATGCCTCCATGATAAATTGTCACTATATATGGGAAATAAACAATACAACATACTTTTCCATAGAGAGCTACCCTGCTTCCACCTTGGTCAGACAGGTAGGTAGAGGTGTGTGTGTGTGCGTGTTTCCCAGGAGTCTCAGTTATGGGCCTCATGCACACAGAGCCATAAATACAGCTACTTCAAACCTTTTATCAAGCAGAGTAGGTACTCCATGTTCCTATCCCTCCTCTGCTTGTTTCTTCTGTTTTCTTCTCACATTTTTCTCCTCCCCATATTCCATCTACAGCTTTTATTCTTCCCCTAACCAATTACTTGTTTTATAAGACTCTCTCAATAGAGGAGTCAGTTTTTGCTTTAAGCCCGCATTAAATAAAAGAACAGACAGAACAGAGCTACAACAGTAATGAGGTCTTAAAGATTCCTCTGATAAACAGCTGTATGTACCATTTTGGGGACCCAACCCAAAGTACTGCAGATAAACACACACACCTTCTGTGGCTCAAGAGGTACACTGAATACGTACATCATAGTGTCCTGGAGACATGTGTGAAGCTGGATTCATGGTCCTACAGTGGTGTCTGTTTCTTACAGCTCTTTAGCTATGCAGAAAAGATTATGGGAATTCAACCAATGCAGGGACTGCAGTAACACGCTTGTGTGCAATCCTACAGAAAGCCTACAGTGTGTCACCTTAACACAGTGATGCTATGCAGTTTGATTACAGAATACTTGAAGCGGGTAGCTTGAACAAGTAAGGAAATGGGAGCGGAGATTTCCAGTAATCAAAAAAGGATGCACAGGCGATTGTTTTCAACACTCCATTTCACTTCACTGCAAAAGACATTCTTTTCTCTTCGGCAGCAGCAAACACTCTCTGAAGCTTCCACCCTTTCCCCAAACCAAACAGAGTGCTTCCAGGAGTTAGAACACATTTGAAGTAAACTTCATGTATGTATGTAAGGGCAACTTCTCCCTCCCACTGTGTGAGAATGTCTCGTGTTGGGCAGGTAGCTACTATAGATGAGGCATTCTTTCTAGCTCATGTTTCAGCACTTTCCCCATTATTAATAGTAAAACATTATATTTTCTTCAAGCACGAACTGCATATTTACTAATAATTATCTTCAGACTATACATTAGACCGCCCACTCAACTCTGTGCATAATGCTACAGTAAGCATTACTGTATGTGGGAGCTTTCTGTGATGCACACTGCATGAAATCATTAACATCATCTTAAAGTACAAACTGTATTTTTATGCTTTAAAGCCTGAGACTTTTCTATGATGTTTCTGAGTTACTTTAAGTCAAGATTTTAAAATTCAAAAGCTGGCACTGGGCTGTTAGAACAGCCCTGTGAGGTGTCTTTAAAGAGCTATTTATAACCCTCATATCAAAAGCTAAACTTGGCCTGAGAGGGAACTAGAAGGGTGAATGTCATTGAAGAAGAGAAATGATAGGTGGCACAGAGCAAACTGGTGAGGCCGAGAGAGGAAAAAAACAAGACACACAGATCCAGGTTCAAGAAGACAGAGAGGTGTGAGAGAATGTGTTTTTTATGGGGTAACATGTCGGTCATGTAAGGAGTTTGTGTGAGAAATGGGTCTCAATGCAGCAAGGGCTGATGCAACATAACAATAAGTTCACACACAGGATCGCAGGCTAGTTAGAGAACACACACACACACACACATTTATGTGAAGCACATACACACAAGTATAGGCAAAGATGCATATGATAAAAATTAACTAGCCACATAAGCAAAAAGAAATTCACACATAAATACAAATATGTGCAAGTATCTAAGATGAGATGCACACACTGAGATCTAAAGACACACACACACACTCACACACACACACACACACACACACACACACACACACACACACACACACACACACACACACACACACAGAAGGGGTTAAGTGGAAAAAATAGGAAGTGGATTTGATTCAGTGTTGATCCCTGTGGATTATGGGCAGAGTACAGCGAAATGTCTGGCTGTCTCCTGAATCCACCCACACTGGGGTGCTGCTGGGGACAATACAGGCAGCACACACATACATGCGCAGGCTGATAAAGCCAGTGGTAGCTGTGAGCGAGAGCGGCCTGTTTGGAGCTAGAGGGCGGGGCAGAGTTTGCCCCGCTGGATCTCTACTTCATTACTGAGGCTGACTTCATCGTGAAGGTGAAGTCACCGCTTATTCAAGTGTGATAGGAGGCTGGGAGGAATTGGTTACCTGGTCTACCTAGGCATAGGAGGCAAACAAACGCACATACACTCACTAGTGCAAACATTCCCTATTCACAGTTCAAAGACAAAGTGAACTGTGGGTACTTTAAGCTACATTTGAGACACACACACGAGCCTGCGCACATGCAAGTTAGTTCTTCTAGTATAGGTGATGACTTGACTTGATGGTCAGCTGAGAGAGCGAGTGTGAAAGACAGAGAGACACATACACACACAGAAAGGCTTATTGTTCCAAGTGAACAGAGGGTGACTGTGGGAGAGGGTTCCTGGCACCTCCTGTGAGCCTGGGATCCAAGGCCAGTGGCGCTATGTGTGGTTCTGTACTTGTATATCTATCTTTGTGAGGACCAATACAGGATTAGGAACTTAGGGGTGAGGGCACTTGCTGGAAGTGAGGACAGTCTGGTTGCTCGTCATTTTCTGACACACTTTACAAGGTGTGTTTAAGGGTTAAGACCTGGCTTTAGGATAAAGGTTTCGCTTTAGTATTGGTTTAGGAAATATATAATACGCCAATGTCCTCACAAAGATAATAGTACAAACGCGTGTGTGTGTGCACATGCTGTACAATCACATCTTTACTGTTTATCATCTTTCTAATATCTATATGTCATTATCATACCAGTTTTACTGACACGTTTGAAAGTTACGCCACATATTCTCATCTGATCTTATTTTGGAAAGAGGAGGAAGGGAATGGGGTCTGCTACCATAGCAACGTGGTAAGAATTTCTCCATGGCGATGCTCTGTGTTCCAAACAAATTGGGCTGTGAAAGGAACACAGAGCAGCCCATCGGGAAGTCTGCAAAACTCACACTGAGGCAAGCTTTTGAAGGAGCTCCAACTGGAACTCAAAACTCATGTGATCCCAGGCACATACATCATGATGCAATGCAATTAATCCAAAAATGATATTTTCTGGGTGTCTTTTAGGGAAAGAAATGCTCTTATTTTCCCTTCTGATCTTCCCGTCCATATAGGCAAGGGTATATGAGTCTGTAGTATGTGTCATCAGCTCTAACTTTTATGTTAATAATATCATATGCACAAAAGTTTTTTGTATTTTTTTTATATCATTTCATAACATTTCCCTTTTATGTGTTGGCTCTGTCCTGAGTTTAGTATGGGCTACAGTATAACCTGCCAAATCAGTGGTGTATTTAGGTCAGCCAGATTAATCGAAAGGTATTTCAAGGGCCACATGCAACCTAATTTGATCTCAAGTGGGCCACACAAGTAAAACCTTCACACAGGCTACAAAGAAAAGGGCTCCTGAAATTGTCCACATCCAATAATCCAAAACACATGATGTAGAGCTCGACATGTCTTAGGAAAAACCAAATGTGGTTTTGAACTATCAGTCTCAGTTTTCCCACATTACAAAGAAACACTACTCTTGTGAATCAAATAAATATATCAGGACCACATCTTGGCTTGGGTAATTATGCCATTACCCCATGGGTGATGTTTGTCACCAAGAAGGGCATAAAACCAACAATGACTAAGATCTCTGCTTTGATGTGATGCATTCTTAATGAACTGTACCAAAATGCATCGAAAGTTCAAAAGTTAAGCCTTATTTTCTGCAGTTTGCACAATTGTGAAAGCCAAACCAAGAGCTGGACTGAAGCTTTTTTTGTGGGCCAGTACGCCTAAAGGATTTATTTAAAAAAATAAATCAGAAATATGCCCAAAAAGCAACATGAGTACTCGAAAAAAGTTGTACATCATCTCATGCTTGTGCATTAAGTTTGGGCCTTGAAAAGAAGCACGTAAAGCTTAAGTTAGTATGAGCAGAGAAAAGGAAATAGATTTAAATACATATTTTTTTATCTCTGTGTAAACCTATGCCTTTCACTTACATTATACAAACATTGTCTATGGCCTAGTGAACTATGGAAAACAATATTGACAGTAATTCCATAGATTTTTGCTTACTGCACCAACTTATTGATTGGTTCTGTCAGGCTGGAGTGATCTACCAGTGCTATCTACTGTACTGTACTCTTATTTATAATTCATTAGGCCACACCTCATATACAGTTACACTCACACTTGAACTCTCTCCATCGTTTTCCAGTCAAGCTTGGAAAACTGCATGAGCTCATATAGCCCCAACATAAATATACAACAATCTTCGCACCCACATATGTACGTACAAATACTACGTGTGGCAGTACTCAGCATTCAGTGAGAGTGTGTGTCCCCCCCCACCTCCAGGCCTTGGCAAGCTGACAATATTCCTCCAGCCCAGGATGACACACTGTGGCCAAGCTGATAAATCTCCCCATCACCCTTCACCCTGCTGGTTATGCTGCTGCTGCTGACAGCAATATGGCGCTGCGAGATTTATAGATTTACACGAGAATCTGAAAACAGGGCCGCATACCGAGACCTCAGACTTGAGTAAACACACAGAGGGGCAGCGTGCTTTTAGCTCACTTAAGCACTTAATGAAATGAAGTGCAGCACGGAGATAAAAGAGATCCAGCAGATGATTGGTTATTAACGCGACAATGTTTTCCTCTTTTTGGACTTTAAACTTTAAACTAGAACCTTAATCGATTGATGGCTTCAGATGACTGTGGGTTAAATGGCTGCTTTTCTTGTTCTCCCAGGGTCAGCCTGCCTCCTAATTGGCTAATGGTATCTGAAATTAAGTGGGAGTTTGCCTGATATGGTATGTGGGGAACAGAAAGGGAAGAAAAGAGGATTTCTTTCTGCTTCTAGTCCTGTTCCTTCTTCTTGCCTCTTTGCCTTAAACTGCTAACATCCAAACACAGAGGACCACACCTTATTTAAAGCAGGACAAAACAATGATGCTGATCTTCATAAAGAGAACCGGGCACAACGCCACCCTGACCTCTTGCTATTTTCCACTTCATCTGCTCTCTGACAGTTTTATATCTTCATCACACCCCTCACTCATTCCTTCTCTTCAATTCTGTCTCACCATTGCCCTTTGCTACTTACCATCCCTCTGTGTGTGTGTGTGTTATTCTGTGTGTGTGAGGGGCGCTGTCTGCCTGCTGGTTGCCAGGTTACCAGTCTAATTGAGAGGCCTCTAGAGAGTAGCTGTTATCAGAAGAGCTTGAACCCTCTCTTCCGCTTACCGCTCTAATTCTTTCTCTTATTTTCTCCATCTCTCCCTTTTCCAGTATTTTTGCCACATTAAAGCCATCTCTGCTTTTAACTTTTTTAACATCTCCTTAAATTTTCCTTCGTCTTCACTGGAGATGATTATGATTATTTTTTCATGTGTATTATCTATTATAGTTGCCTTGGAAGGCTGTTCGTCATTGCTTTCTACACACTTCTTATTGGACTTTGCTCAGCCAGAGGTGTCAATTTTCTTACTGTTTCATCTCAGCCTTTCATCTGTCATCTCCACTATCCCTTCGGCGTCTCTGGTTATCTTGTGCTCTTTCCTTCATTCCTGCCATTTCTCAGTCACTCCATCGAGCCTTTATCTGCCACAGAACATGACAGGAAATCCTTATCCCATTACACAACTGCTCCCTAACCCAACACGAGTGCAAATCCACCCTCCTGACATGCAAATACTGATATGTGGAGGACGCACAGGGAATAATATAAATATTATATTTTTTTAAGGGAAGTTTATTGATTCCATAACATAATCTTAAGAATATAGACCACTTGCATGAAACAGCCAAGAGATCAGACTGCACAAATGTTTATAATTCTAGAGACTCAAGCACTTGGGAACGGTTATTACCCAGCTTGGGAGTAAGCTTGATCAACTCAGCTGAAGGTTTCATGCAAGCGAATCTGTGCTAAATGCAAAATGTTGTGGTTAAAGGACAGAATATGGACTTTTCATCTTGAAGTTCCATATTACATGTTGATGAAACACTTAAAGTACACCCACAAGGCCCATCCATCTCTCTGGGACTCTCCACACTTGTTTCTTCTCATCAAAGAGGCTCCATCTTTTCCTTCCTTGCAGCCTCCCCCGGCATATCCCCTCATTTCTTTTGCCTTTCATCTACCTCTCTGCTTGTTCCCACTCTCCATCTCCACTGCATTGCAGATTTTCTTCCTGAGAAGAGCTGGTTATAGAAAACCGGATGCACAGCTGTGATGTGATGCTTGCCTTTAATCACAGCTGCTTCATTTCTCCTAATTCTTAGTTAGATAAAGTGGGACACTGCTGTCACATGTCCCAGCAGGGTCACCCACACGCCCATAAACATGAATCCACACACAAGCACACCCTCCAAGCATTATCATTTAAATTCCATTTATCACTATGTTGTCTGCGCCATACACCGAATATTGTTGCGCCGCTACATGAATCTCACAGCTTTGAAAATCCTTCACATAGACTAGTTGTGAAAATATAAACTTGCAGTTCGATGCAAAACTCATGCTTCCATGTTATGGGGGTATTATGACGAGGAGGTGGATGGGAGTTAGGACATTATTCCCTGGAGTCAAATACTCTCTTAGCAACCAGACAGCCATCAGATTCACAACACAATCACGTAACCGCAAAAGACAGAGCAACACTCCCACACAGGTTTGAGTCTTGGCAGTGACACACAAGTCCTGCACATGTGCACTGAGTGTCCTATTTTCAAATGTGACATTTAAAGCTTTACTGAAGGGAAAAACTTATGATTTATAAAACGCTACAAGTAACAAAATAAATAAATACAAAATAATCAATCATCATCAATTTGAGCCTGTCAGACTGCCAGCTTGAAGCAGAGCAATGTTGTCATTTTGGTCAGACAAATACCTGGTACGAACAGTTTTCCTGGTGGACCATCCTTCACAGCATCCTAGAGCGGAGCTGCCTGAGCTGGGGGAACAGGAGCGGGACTGGGAGAAGATTCCCAGCCCTGCAGTGGTATTCCAACGGAGAGGAGAGAAGAGATCCCACTTAGTGTTTGATCCAAACTCCGAAAAATCTGTCACTATCACTGCTTGCCTCTTGTTATCAGTCAGTTCAGTCTTCACCCTCTGCTTTTCTATGTTTCTTTATGCTTGTTTTCTGCTTGGTCTGTTTGTTAACAGAAAAGGGCAGGGTCTGATCGCTGCTTCCCCAAAGCTGAAAGAGGGAGGGGAGTGAGAGACTGGAGGAGGGGTATGAGAATAAGAGAGGGAGGGAAAGACGCTGTGAAAAGCAGAATACACTCCCGCTTGCCCTTCTCTGTCTGCTTTGGACTGAAAAGGGGGAGGAGCTGTGGGGCTGAATGTATGCCCAGTGGGGAGAGGGGATTGTGGAAAAGGGATGAGGGAGGGTGTGGGTGGTGTGGGTCAGGGCCAGGATGTCATTCAGCTGTTTTATATAAAGTCATGCCAGACACGGAAAGCGGACAGGAGAGAAGGGCAGTGGAGAGACTTTCATTCCTTAACCTTTATTTTAATCTCCATGTGTGTTGCACAAATTGGGATCGAATAAAAGCTCAACCTGAAATGTGTTGTAACCAGAAAGTATGCAAAAGCTGAAAGTATCAAAAGCTGGCACTGAATGTTTGAACAGACACAAATCATTCACTTATTTATTTTATTTCCCATCCAAAGTTCCTCATTTAAAGTGAAGCAGTGTGTCTCGTACTTAATTTATGTGCACGTTTGTGTGACTTTTGCCTCACTGTGTGAAAGTATACATGTTCATCTTCAGCTTCTCCTCATCGTCTTTCTCTCTCTCATTGTAAGATTATAATCCCACAGTGGCAGATGGCCGGTCTATAATCCAAATGCAGGTCAACCTCCTCAGATAATCTCTTCCTTCTCTATCTTTCCCCCCCATACCCATAACCTTTATATCTCCATCTATTTGTTTTTAATTCCAGTGAGATGGATGTGTTCTTCTTGTTTTTTTTAGTGTAACCCCACTCTTTTTTAGTTTAAAATGACTACATAAACACTCTAAAATAGTCATTTTAAGCATTTAACTACACAAACCAGCATACTGCAGTTACAGAACTGTTTAGACTCTACAGTAAGTATCTGCTTTCCTCCATTATAAACATTCCCATCAGAGGAAGCGGAAAAACTTCCAACAACGGTTTGGAGGATGTGAGATCCTGATGCCGTTGCAACGTGAATCTGTTTCAAGTTTCATGTTTGTCTTTTGTGGCAAGGTAGCTAGCCACACACTAACCCTGTTATCTCATCCGTCCTCCAGGCCAAATCTCTCTATCTGATATTGATCTTTGTTGGGTGACGCTGCTTTTCCGATAAGACCACTCTTGGGTTTAATGACCTGGATGTGGATCGATGAGTTCCCTGCTCTGATCTCTCTACTCAAGCCTGCGCATCATTGGATCTGGCTTAGCTTTCTGCATGGTGCCCAGCTGGGTAGGGCTGGAAGAGCGCCCATACTGTGACACTCACCGATGATATAATTAACTTTGTATGATAAAACTGTCTTTTTTGCATAGAATACCAATTTGGCCTCATAAAAGCACTTTTAAGCTTACAAGCATACATTAAACAAGTCCAAAGTGGCAAAATATAAAGAGGGTCAGGACATCCCAAATTATAGTATATAGTATAACTTCCAGATGTGCATTAAAGCGAACAATTTTAAGCTGTTATACAATTCAAAAGAGTGGGGGAAAAAAAGATATAAAAATACACTCAATGTGCAGCTGTAATGAAACCCAAACAGTTTTTGTTGTGCGTTTGGGCATAAATGTATTTATTTGTGCTCTTAGGTTGGCGATTATAACAGTCTGTGTGGAGACTAGCTTGCTTTTTGGAGTCAGCTTTAAAGTACAGTGTTCAGCACACAGATTCATTTTTTAGCCCTAGAATAGGTTGCAGCTTGATCAGAACTTTATAAAAACTGAACAGCTATTGTAGATTTGCTTTGGTAGTTACTTTCTGCCCTATAGCAATAAATAAATAAATAAATATATAAACAAATTTTAACAGTATCAACAGTATCTTAAACTTCCCGGACCAACACCGTTCTTGAGTCAGTAAAGTCAAAATTTGAACTTCTCTCTCACCAACTTTTGTATAACATCTTCATTTTAAGTGAAACCATGAGCGCGAGACTATCTTTAGGCTCCACAGGTAAAGAACATATGCATGAAACAACTTCCCACAAGCAGTGAGTCAGTGACTTGGAACATTCCAGTATTTCGAGTTTCAAGATGCTCTTCTGTTTTTGAATACAGATGTAGTCATTTCACTCTCTGTTGCACATGCATCCAGACAACACTACAAAGCAGTGAAACAACTTTGATGTCCAACATCATGAGCCTAGCTTTGATAGAGAAATCCACAGCCACCCCCTTTTCCCTCCTCTGTCACCATGGCAGCAGTCTGTCTGAAGACACCCCCCGCTGACCTTCACAGGGTTGTCAAGGTTACAATCTGAGTCACAGCACAGGTGGAGATGGAGACAGCATCTCTTTATTCACACCAAGAAAAGAAAACAATATCAGACTCCATCCAGACTGCACACTGTGAAGACCCCCACCCTCAAATTACACACACAATTATATACACAGGGAGAAACAAGCACACAAAACAAACAAAGTTTCAAAAAGCTGTGATTATGTAAGTGACCTAAAGAAGGCCCAGAACAAAAATTATTAACTCGAGTCGGGCAGACTGCAGTTTTGCCTCCCACTCACTGGCCACGTTATGAGATGCTAAAAACTAACTCACTGAATCTCCACCAGCAGTGATTTTCTGCTAAAATACAATAGCTGCATGCTGATTGTAATGTAAACTCTAACAGTCATATGTAATTTATGCCTGCACAGAGCAGAGGGACTTGCTGTTGTGTGTGCCACTTGCTGTGAGAGTATGTTGTGTACATTGAAGACTCTTCACTCATTCTTCTTTTCCTCATCTCATTTTGCACATCAAAACAACACTTGTGTGGGGGATGTGTGTATTTAGCTCTGCGATGTGGGCATATTTGTAGAGGCAAACAGAAGGAATGAATACTTCATCATAAGTAAATGATCACTGAGTGAATAATACTGTTGTTCATTCTTCTGTAACTAGTGGGATACAGAGAGGACAGGAAGTGGTGCTGTAGGTGGGAAATAATGTCCCGTAACACTCTGCAGAGCTCATGAGTCTCAAGCACGCTGTGACACCTCCGACAAACAGCTTGCCCACTCTCTTTTTATCCTCTGTGCTATCTACCCCTCCTTCCTCTCTGTCTTTGGCCTTTCAGTGTAACTACATTTGATTTCTTTTGCCACTTTTCTCCATCTTCCCCCTAGTGCTCCTTCTCTGCTACCCCCCCGCCCCCTCCCTCTGGCTCAGCAGGAAGAGAGGAGCACAGATGCTTTTAGCGAGCTGACATTTTGTGTCAGTGTAAAAACACTGCATAGCAAAGCAGGTTGGCTCAGTGTGAGGGCCAGATTCTGGCGGTAATGAGCTCACTCTGACAGGGAGGAACTGATGTGGAAGGCCAAGGAGTGCGTGTGTGTGCGTGTGTGTGGACGATCAGCCACTAGAGGTTGTTCTAATGAGGACTCTATGCCTACGATTGGTGGTGGAAAGACAGGGCATGCTGTGATCACTAGCCTGTATTAATATTTGCCTTGCATTTTTAAATGCGCATCAGTGCATTAACATTCAAATACCAGCGAACTAAATGACTAACTGACCACCAGTTACACTTGTGCAATGATGAAGTCCATTAAGAAACAGCAGTTGTGAGTCACAGAGCATAATAAGCAGCTGAGACAGAACTATGGCATGGCATGTCTTCTTGGCAGCAGATAAAAAATGGCAAAAGCAAAAAAATGGCTTGAAAACACAGAAGAGAACAGATTTTCTAACCTCCCTCTCTTGGAGGCTCCAGTTTCTTTATGGGTGTGTGCAAAATAGTCTAGAATGAATGGGGGGGGGGGGGGGAAATTGTAGACAGGAAATATATATATATAATGAAAGAGTAGTAGTATGAATGGCCATGGGACAGGCCTTAATCAGGAGGAAAAGCTGTAAAATTTATGAAAATACAGTGAAATAAATCCATAGTTTATGCCCTGCTTCACATTTTCAACATTTTCTAAAGCCATCCAGTAGGCCAGATTGGAGTCATTGCTGATGTCTAGGGCCAATTTTGGTTCCTGGCCTTATGTTTGACACCCCTGCTCTAGATGAATTGTAGCCAGCTTTGCTACAGTGCAATTACAAAGTGAACATGCTCTCTATCAATCTCTCCAGTCAGTCAATCACTCTGGAGTTTGAATGAGTGAATATCCTAGCAGGTTACACCCTGGATGACTCGCCAGCCTATCACAGAAACACAAAAAACCACACAGTCTCATATTCATACCCATTGCCAATTTAGAGTCTACCTGACAAGCATGTCCTTGAAAAACCATCCTGAAACCAAGAACTTCCTGGCTGTGAGGTGACAGTGCTAACCACTGCATTGCTGTAATGTACATGGAGCATTGTAAAAGCATAAATATCCAAACCTTCCCCCACTTTCACTTTCAGCTACTGATTTCCTGCTTGCCTCTGTCTTGATTGATGTGTGTTTGACTGTTGGATGGAGCAAATGAAAAGCGAAAAAAAAAAAGCATTATAAAGAGGTCATCTTTTGCTTTAGGAACTTTACAGGCTGAAACTTTATTTTTGTTCTTTTTTTAACTTCACAACCTTCACAATGAAGTGTTTCATTAGGAAATTATCATGAGGTCAGTCATTAGCTGCAGCCCTCCCTTAAACTGATGAAATGTTTTGTTTTTTTTGCTGTCGGTATGTGAAGGGATGAAAATGTTCTGTGCTCTCCAGCAGCAGATGAAGATCTCAGCATGGCCTGGCACAGTATCTCTTTCTCTGTCTCTCACATGAACAGACTAACAGCTTAGATAACACACAGTCAGAAACATGGAGATAGACAACCTCTTTTTAAGTCTCACTCTTTCTGCAGACGTGAATTAACACATTTTGTATTTTTAGACTTACACATGCACACATACACCCAAGCACACACTCTATAATTAGGAGCAGAGAAGAGCAGTGTTTCATGTTTCAGCTCCACCCATGTAAATGCACAGAAACACAGGCTGCTACATGTCTCTTTGTATATGTGCATCCATCTCTGACCAGAGATGGATAGGTGATTTATAGGAGTTTTAAATCCTTTACTTGGAGCAAAACACCCTCTTGCCCTCTTTTCTTAAAGAAAACCTTGTTTTTATCTCCTTTGGCCCTGTTTGTACTTATACAGCTGGCCTGTGTGTAGTATATGTGTGTACTCGGCTGAGCTCTGAAGTGGCTGTGTCGTATGCATTCTGAGACAAAGCTATGACATTGGAGGCCGTCTCCTCGCTGCTACATAAACCTCTATTTCCTCCACAGCACGCTCTGCCACTCACAGCCTGCGCCTCTCTTTGATAGTTTTCATATAGGGTGGAGAGGGGGAAGCAAGCAAGGAGGGGAGAAATGGTCTCCTGCTGTAACTTTGGCTGTGTGAAAACATTAGGCTATAATGCCTCCTGACAGCTAGAGGAAGAAAACAATTAGCTCGGAATGGGAGTGGGAACGGTAGTGAAGGACAGGGGACGTCTTAAACAGCGAGGGAAAGAGGAGAAGGTGAAGCTTTGCAGCAGTGTAGTAAAACGAGTCAGAGCCTAAGCTGACTTCCATGTCAGATAGGATATAACGCATGCTGAAGAGAGGTTTTGACTTTGCATTTTATCCACCTTTCTCACACTGTGGTGAGTCACAAGTGAATAAATCAGTGGAAGGGTGTGCTCGCGTGAGCTTTTGTGAATTCATCAGTGTGAGACAGAAAAGGCAGAGGAATGTGTAGCTGTAGGCTGTGAATTTCCACCGAAAAGTGCCATTTATCTCCAGTCACAGCGGTGCCTCAGTCTAGTTCCTGCTTGCTCGCCTAGGTTACATCACTCTCTGGATCATCAACCAAACTG
>VVHJ01022944.1:23541-35871 GCA_015107715.1 Tylochromis polylepis
AATTTACATAAGGATGGAGCACATGCAGGGGACATATTATTAAGTTCAATTCAATTTTATTTATATAGCACCACATCACAACAGCAGTTACCTCAAGGTGCTTTATATTGTCAGGTAAAGACCGTACAGTAATACAGAGCAAACCCCAATCAAACAACCCCCTTTGAGCAAGCACTTGGTGACACTGGAAAGGAAAAACTCCCTATTAACGGGAAGAAACTTCCAGCAGAAGCAGGCTCAGGGAGAGGAGGCCATCTGCCACGGCAGGCTGGGGGTGAGGGGAGAGAGATTATCAAAAACATGGCTACTACGCTTACAGCTTTCCAAACTCATTGTCAAGTAATCAAATCAGGATGTTGCTAAAGAAAAACATAGAGACTAGTTTTCCTTGAGTTGAGAAAGTGCTCATACACCTTCTGTGAAACTGCACTAACATATGAAGTAAATGGTTCAGCCTTATCATGACCGTGTGTGTGTGTGTGTGTGTGTGTGAGAGAGAGAGAGAGAGCATGCCCGCACTTTTAAAGCTAGCGCAGGTCTCGGCACAGGCCCTATATATATATATATATATATATATATATATATTTATTTTTTTTGGCTAGTTTGCCCGCGGGGTGTTTTTAAATTGTGTGAGTAAGTCTGGGTGTGTGCACTCTGAGATTGAAAAAGAACTAGCCCGTAGACATAGATTTAATACTTCTCCAGTATGTACCTCAGAAAACACACAGGCAAATTTCTGCATGCGGATAACGATACATGTAGCCCGAGCCCATTTCTGCTTTTTTAACTTTAAGTCCGGATAGGAAGAATAATATTATCGTTCACCTTTCAGGAGTGCAGAGCTAAATGCAGGGTTAGAGGTAATTTACCCCCGGTGTACTTGAGGTCCCTGTGGAGCCCTCTTTGCCACGTGCCTCCAGATTTAATTAGAAACAATTTTTGAAAAATCCACCGGGCCCCTCATCACCATGAATCCTCCGGACGCCACACCTGTAGCCCAAAGGCAGACACTAAGATTACAGGAGCCAAAAGCCACACCCTAACTAAACACACCTGCAACAACAAGACTTAATACAAAATAAAGTGGCAATAAAACAACATGCTCAATAACTGTAGCTTTTCATGGCATAGAATATAGTGCAGCCATCAAATTTTCCATAAATCTATGCTTAGTAGTAGCTAATGCAACTATTCAGCTGTAATTTTCTACCAGAAAAGCAAAGACACTGAGAATGGAGCAGGATAAATTTGCAGAAAGGCCTTCTATGTGTCCAGTCTGATGCACTCAGTGCACCACTGATTTTACTGAACGTTTTCCACATTTAAATTTTATTTTTTTTTATATAGAAGCAAAAGTCAGTTCTGTTACTACAGCACATTAACTAACCCAGTCTTCAGGCACCAAGTGACCACAACAGATTATTTGCTCTGGACTTTACCGCGTCCCAGTCTTTTACTGAAAGCTCAGATGCTTTTGAAGCTCAAGTGAAGCATGAATATCTCCGTCCCACTGGACCTCCAGTGACATACCAGACAGACCCACCCCTGCGTGCACCGACAGATGCATTGGTTCACTGGTGGGTTCTGCTTGACAGGAGGACTAAATATTTAACAACATTTAAAAAGCACCAGTCTCTCTGTTCTCCAGAGTGTTAGCCATGTCCAGCAGGTTTCAGAATTAAGATGTCTGGACAACCCCAGACACAGAAATAAACTGAAGATATCTCTTGGGAGTGTCAAATTTGCATTTGACTCCTTTTTTTTTTGTTTGCTAACAGAGTCTGGCCTTTACTGTATGTGGAAGCTTGGAGATAAAATGAAAGGTTAAAGAAACCAAACCATTAAATTATATATTAGTTTTTAAGTAATGTGGTAAAATCTGATGGACATAGTTCTGCAGAAATAGCAAAAGCAGAGTGGGATTGTCCAGGATATTATTTTATATCTCCTGTTTTTTCTCGTGTTTCACTTCTGCTCCCTGCTCTGGTGGGATTACAACACTAATTCCAATTTCTTATCTAGAGCACTGAAATCTGAGGCCCGGTTTTTCTCAGGCTTTTCCTGGAGAGATAGTTGGATGCTGTGCCACTATCATCATCAAGACCACTCGATCTCTATCTGCTACTCCGAGCCTCGATGTACTCATATCTAAGGCACAAGCAAAGATCAAACTATGTGAGGAGCATGCGCATGATTTCGTGTGCTTGTGTGGCTGCATGGAGAAAGTAGAAGCTACATGTGGACACAAAGGCTCTCTTTTGAGAGATTTTCCTCCACCCGGGTCAATTATATCACAGCCCACTGCCTGAGGGGAGGCAGATCAAGAGACAGGGAGAGAGAGGGAGCAGATTTTTCCCATTCTAAGGAGGTGATCTTCCACTTTAAACTGGACAGCAGGTAATGAACATTGACATAAATGTGGCCTCGAACTGCCCGGTCCTCCTCCTGTCCTTTTACTCCCTCTTTCCTTCCGCTCATCCCCCACTTCTCCCGCTGCATTCCTGACATGCCTCAGGGAGACAGAGAGGGCCTCCAGGAGAGACAAACAAAGACCCACAACACACACGACACACTCACAATAGCACTAGGTTGCAGCCATTATGTGTGCGCATCGGGGGAAAAGGCCTTGGTGCTTGCACATCAATAGAGAACACCAATCCAGCCTTTTCATTTGCCCTCACTTAGTTTTACTCTGTGACAACTGGCAACGGAGCTCTAGCAGCTCTAAACAATTTTCTCCCACTCCCATCCTAAATATTTTAAAGTTACGCCCTTTTGGACCCATAAACAGACAACAAACCATGAAGCTCTGGCTGAGGCTGTGATTTAAACTGAGTAATGCAATAAATTAGCAAGTGAATCATGACGGCCTCTCCTGCTGGTGCTGCTGGTGAGGCATGAAAGGCCTACGGCACCTCTCTGCTTAATGTCAATGCAACACTGACCTCTTCTGGTAGAAACACTACATGGCCACAACTGTTTTTTTTAGAACTTATAGAAATTAGGTTAGACAGACGTAACTCTCTAAGGTCAGCAACAAATCTTTGTTATAATGCTGTCAGGACTCATCAGTATGAACACTCTTATTTGTAGATCTACAGTTTTAAAGTTGTCTCAACTAAATCTGCATACTTCCTGGACATCCAGTTGAATCTGCAGTAAGATGCACTGAATCCCTGTTGCTTTGCTGCCCCACTTCATTTCCTTCCAGCTGTACAGACTTCCATAATGGATAGGAGCTGGGCCACATAGCTTAGCGCTACATTAGCTGACTAATCTCTCGACCTTACTCCAGCTAACCTGACCTCATGTTTCCTGGGTCCGTCTGACACAGATAACTGCTGGATTACAGCTGCCCATCGGTGCACTATGTTTGATGACCTCTGACACACATAAGTGGAAGCAAACAGAAGCTTAACTCCCAAAAACAACATGCAAAGAAAAAAATTAAAATTCCTTGCACACTCACTGAGGTGTAGTTGGTCTTGCCCATGTTGTGGTTCTGGTTTTGGTTGAGGTTATGGCTCTCCTGCTCTCTGCACTGCAGCCCAGCCAGGTGTCTCTCCAGGGCTGCCCAGTCCATGGTGGGCAGAGGCTCTTCTTCTACCCCTTCCTCTTCTCTGTATCCTCGCATCATTCCCCCAGTCCCCATACTTCCTCCTCCTCCACCACCTCCACCACTACCTCCACCACTGCTGCGACTCCCCCTGCCTTGACTGGTGCTCCGGTGGCTGGGTTTAGGAGTCCCCGTGCCTCCCTGTGGTGTGCCAGGAGATTGGGGCTGGTTGTTCCTAGGCAAAATCAGATTGCCATTTTGCTTCAGTTCATCGGGGACGGCTGCAGCTGACGTGGCAGTGCGTCCGCTGGGGGCCGGTAAGGGCGGGATGGTCTTGACATCCTGGAATTCTTCAGCAAGGCTGCGACTGTTCACTGTCTTCCTGTAGCCTTCACCAGCACTCTCAGCACTTACAATGCCTTCTCTGCCGTTCCCCTCACCAGAGGGCTGTGGAGAGGTATAGTCCTCTCCATATTCACTCTCCCACTCTTCTATCACCTTCTTCTTATACTCTTGGTAGTCCTCATCTTCCTCATAGTCCTCTAAGGTAACCAGGTCCAGAGAGGGGGAGGATTTGTAGTCCTCTAAAGTAGCCAGGTCAAGAGAAGGGGAGCAAGGTGTGACCTTGTTGGAGTTGGACTCTGAGCTGGAGCGACTGGATGCGTCACTCCCCAGGTCCATGCCATCCTCCCGATAATCCTGTAATGAAAAAAGAAGAGACAAAGAAAGAGATTTAGGACTGGGGAGACAGTACTCTAAAGAAAAATGCGGTACAGGGAACATGGGCCATACTGTTGGTCTGACAGAATCAGTAAAATAACATTAAAAAAAAGGGGGAGGCAAAGAAAATTTAGGGAAGTGTGTAGACTTAGATTAGTCACACTGGTATTGTGGTTTGAGATGAGCAACCACAAAAAACTTCCTGTCCAGCAGGGAACTTCCTTTCTGCACAACATTTTGCAGTCACTGTCTCTTTTGTACTTGTTTATCCTCTCGCCTTAAATTCGCAGTGCTCTGGACTCTCCTGCTCTTGCTTGGTTGCCTAACAGATAATCACATTCCTTTTACATTCCTGTACATTGTTAAATGTGTATGCGTTGAACGGCTTGACACACATAGACGCAGCGAAGGCAGAGTCCGTGTGGTCAGAGATGTCAGAATAATAAACGCTGCCATTCCCTCCTACATCTGCCAAGCTCCACAGGGACAAAACAGTGAGGAGCTGAGAGTGAGTGACAACGACATGTCAGTACACAACACACCAAACTGTGACACAAACAGATGAGTCTGGAGCGGATCTCTAACCTTGACGGCGATGCTCCCGCAGCGCCCCAATCTCCACCTGACTGATTAGTTCCCAGCTAATGAAAACGTCCCTGGTGTTTACAGCCCTCCACAAATCTCAACTTGACCTGAGCCTTCTCTCACAGCGTTAGTCTTGTCTCTAAAGGAGCACATTATTATGGAGCCTCAACACTTTTAAAGCATAATGAAAAGCAAAGCACACCAAAATCTCTCCCAGGGCAAAGAGAAATTAATGACACATTCCTATGCGACCGCATTATGAGCTGAAATTAATTATGAAGATTGCTGATTACTGGTTTAGACCACAAGGACTTGCAGTAGTTTTGCCTCTTGCAGAAGACTAATGAGAGAGAAATGTTAACACAGTATTATCTTAATGACAAAAAGCTTTCTTGAGACATGGTCACTGGATCACACCTGTGCTGACACCAGGCATCACAACACAATGCAGAAAATATCTACACTGGGGGTGGGGGGCAATGTGACTCAGCATCTTAGAGACTAGATATAAAAAGTGCTGATGTGGTGTAGAAAAATAAAGCCTCCCTCCGCTGAGGAACTTGCATTTCTGCATGAAATACTAACAGGTCAAAGAGAATAGGAGAGAAGCTGCTGCAGGGATGCTGTCTGCACCAGATACACAAGTGGGGACACAAAAGATAAGATTTTTGTCATGAAGCACAGCAGGTGGTTCTTACCTAGTTAGAGCAATGTTATGAAAGAAAACTTTGGTTGCATAGTGCATAACCACTGAGGTGTTGAGACCTTCAGTTTGACTGGAAGGAGAGTAAACTTAGTATTAATTCCCTGCTGGATGAACAAGTTCAGCACAAGAACGTCTCATTAGTTTAATTTCCCAGACAGTAACAACATGTAACATCCCATAATCAGTTTCCTGGCATGAAAAGCTCCAGGAGCTTCTTTGTGTTTACAAATGAAGGGGGAGGACTTAAGGGCGCACGACACTACCTGCTCACTTGTGGGCTAATGCTACAGTAATTGATTAGAGCCGTTTTTAGCAGCCGAATGCGCCATCCGTCACTGTTATGAGATTGTAAAACACAGTGTAACATTTAGGCTTGGAAATGTAGCAAAACTATTCGTATTTTCGGATTCATGATCAGTTTATCAGGAGCTTACAGAGGAGAAAAACCTTACCGGCGTGCTCATGAAAAGCCTCACGAGGCTCTCATTTTGGTTTTGCCACTCTTTATAAGTAAAGAAATAGATTCAGGAACTGGGTGGGCTTTCCTCTCCAGCGTGGAAAGACCCCTAAGCAGAAGCAGCGTAGCCTATATCCAAGCTACGATCGCGTTTCAAAATCTCGGTCACAGATCCTTCTCTTCGAGTGTTAATACTCATTTCCTGCAGCCTCCAAATACCGCCGGGTGTCTGCGCGTTAACGCGTCCATACACGACGGTCACAAGAGCCCGATTAAGAATAATGTAATCATGTAAAGTGTTTAGAGAAAATAAAAAAAGGGGGGGAGGCGCTGTATGACGGCAGGCTGGGGCTGCTAAAGCCGATCCGCCGTGGGATTAAGCGAGCGCAGCCAGACTATAGGCTGGATTCGGCCAACAAAATACGGGAATACATGCAAATTGACAGCTGCACCGATCCCCCTCCATCCCGCAGCAGCCGGGCGGGTGTTTGGGTGTTCGGGGTGGGTGTGGGGGCTGGCCTTTTAATTTATGCCAAAGACTACTCTCACAACTCTGTCGGTCGTCCCCTAGGTTTCCAAAGGGGCATAATCGCATACGCCCAGTCTTTTGCGTGCGTCGAGCTCAGTCCAAGTGACATTTCTCCACGCTTGGCAGCCGCACGATTACATCTGGCAACATATAGTTTATTGAAACAGAAATACCGAATGGAACAAGACAGCACTCACGTCATAAGAAATAAATAAATGAAGGCAACCCGCATGTGTTTCTTCAATTTGCACAGTCATTCATAGGCTACTCAAATGATGTAATGTTCCCCAAAAAAGTCCCAGGAGGAACCCGATGCCCCCGGCAACAGCGGTGACAGAAACGCCCAGATATCACACAATCACACCGCAGATGTCATCCGCTACTGTGACCAAGCTGACCCCTACTCGGTACCACCATTATCGGTCAAAATTAAAGCCGACGCCGGGAGATGAGCTAAAAGTAGCCTTGATGCAACATCACTGCCATTTAAACGAATCCATACTCACTGTCATCATCTTTGCAGCTTCCCTTCCGCGTCTCAAGACATGGTAAAGTGTAAAATCCCAGCTGTTAGACAACGGCGACGGTGCTGACTCGCTTTACAGCAGCTTTATTCTAAGGGCGGGTGGCGGTGGGGCTGGCTTCGCTGGAGAAATTACAGAGAGCCGGTGGATAATTCAGTACAGTCATCGCAACTGAGTGTGCAGTCTGCCCACAGAGGAGAGAGCCGGAGTCTGAGACCTCACAGAAAATACAAACAATAACGCGGATGTCTTTAAATCCCAGCAGGTCAACGCTGCTTTCTCTCCTCTCCTCCCCGGCGCGCAGAGAGATGCCCAGCCGACAGTTTAGCCAGCGCTCTCTCGCTCCCACGTCAGCCGGGAAATAAATAGCCTCTGAGTAAAAGTGCGTCCCCTTACACTGTGGGTTTGCGCACGTTTTAGAATTTCCACACACCCGGGCGGCCTTTATTGCTCAGTTATTACTCAGAAACAAGGCTTAAAAACTCAGCGCACAACAAGCATGCCGCTGCTCCCCGACAGGCACAGATCTTATATTTGTGGAGACTCTCTCTCTCTCTCTCTCTCCTCCTATTTAAGTATGTCGCAGTCTGCCACTCTGAGGAGTGACGACGGAAAAACACAACTAAAGCCCAACCTTCTGCACCCACTGACCTTGCAAATGGTCGAAAGAAAGAGAGTGAGCGAGATGGGGAGATATAAAAAAGAGAGGAAACTATCTAGGTGAATTATTAAACTTACTTCTGGTGTTCTGAATATAGAATAGTTTCAGACCTGTTTTAGAGCCCTTATAAAACTCAAGGATGTCAAGAACACCCCCCACACCCTGTTGTTACATCTTCTATTTGGCTTCAAACATTTACAGCAAAGACTGTCATTTTCATCTTACACTGAATTACCATTTTATTGGTACACCTAGTGCAATCCAATGCAACAGCCTGGCAATAAATCCAGCCTCGTGAAGGTTATAACATTCAGTTTGTGTTGAGATCATGCCACACAGGGGAGTATTCAGGTGATTTACACTAAAGTCTGCATATCCCCACAGCCAGATAGCCACGCAAAATGTGTTTAAAAGGCCATTAAAGGTATAAGCAAAATCAAAACACACTGTAATAACAGCACTTTTACTGTAAAAATATATACTTATTCAGCTACAGCACAAAAGGACAAGTTGACTAACAAACACTTGATTGCATATGGCTATGCTGCACTACTGGAATCCTCAGTTATGCTCACTCTAAACAGCTTTTCCAAACAAGAGAAAACATTCAGTGAAGTTCTCTGTGAGAAAATGACTTGTTGGGGTCAGAGGTCAGAGAAGACGTGACAGGAAGGCAACAGTAACTCAACCACTCATTACAAGCAAGGTATGCAGGAGAGCATCCCTGAACACACATGTGCAGCTTTGAAGCAGATGGGCAGCAGAAGACCACACCAAGTCCAACTCCTGTCAGTAAAGAACAGGAAACTGAGGCTTTAATTCATATCGGCTCAACAAAATTGGACAGTACAAGATTGGAAAAATGTTGCCTGGTCTGATGAGACTCTGCACTGCAACATGAAGATGGTTAGGTCAGAATTTGGCTTAAACAACATGGAAGCATTGAGCCATCCCGCTTTGTATCAATGGTTCGGGCTACTAATGGTGATAAAATGGTGTGGGGAATGTTTCCTTGGCACATCTTGGGCTCCTAAGTAGCAGTTGAGCACTATTTAAATGCCACAGTATACCTAAGGAGTCTTGTTAACCATATGTATCCCTTTATGAGCGCAGTATACCCATTTTCTGATGACTGCTTCAGGCAGGATGACGTGCCATCTTAATCTGGTTTCTTGGACATGAAATCAAGTTCAGTGCGCTCAAATGGTCTCCACAGTCACCAGATCTCAGTCCAGTAGAGCGGGATGTGGTTGTTACACCGAAAGCAAACCGAAAAATTTGCAGCAACTGTGTGAAGTTGTCATGTCAATATGAATCAAAATCTCAGATGAATGTTTCCAGCACCTTGTTGAATCTATACCACGAAGAATTAAGCTGTTTGACAGACAAAGAAAAAAAAAAAAAACATCAGTAATGAAAATAATTGTTACTTGCAACTTTAAATTGCACTAAATCATATAATTAACGACATCAGTCAGATGGATGTAAGACAACTTTCCATTGTGATTGCAGCAGATGCTCACTTCCTTTTTGGCATGTATTAATCTGTATTAATGTTTATTTTATTTTAATTGATTCGTTTTTTTCCTTCATAGGGACTCACCACACACACGCACACACACAGATGTCACCTGCAGTGTCAGAGCTGAAGAGGGGTTAACATCAACTTGGCATGATATCTCCATGTTGCATTCTGTTTCTTCTTGTAGCAGCTGGTAATTTACATAGCATGAAATCGAGATCAAGCTAAATGTCAATGATAACCCAATCTCATCCACAGCAGGAGTAAAATGCAGTCCAAAGCTTTTTTATAATGAGTGTTTTGATTAGAGGCCGGTTCCGTGTCTCTCGAGTAGTAAGCCAAACGTTTGAAAATATAAAAGCACTACAGCGATGATGTTGAGAATCTCTCAGTCCCTCACAGCTTTACCCTTTCTGCATGGCCGGCTGGGCTCTACAGAGATTTGTAGTTTTTTTTGAAGGATGGGAGCTGTCTTCAGATATGGTGCGTTGCATATATAATAGTAGCACAAAGGAGTTCATCCATATAATAAGAGCGCAGTACTTCAAAGACCCCTGGTTGAGCCTGTCCTTACACTGCAGTAGGGACAGCACTAGTAGGGATCTCCCTAAAGAGGAGACAGCAGGAGTCCTGCCTATTGGTACCACTCCATTCCCCACTGCTGCTTTCAACTCTCTTATCAGCCCTTCCACTCCACCCCTCTGCATTTCCTCCCTAATTCCCCAAACATTAATCGGTCATAGTCAAGTAAAATGAAGAGTTGTAGAGTTAACTCAGTGCCTGTAAGGCGGATAAACTGCTTTGGGGGATGGAGTTATCCTGTAGAGAATTTGTTGACTGGAAGTTCATATGCTCACCAGGCAATTAACTTATCATTAATTTGTCAACAGGAGGGCAGCATTGTTTAGGTCACTCTTACACTCATACAGGCACACACAGTTTGCTGTCTTTGAAGTTTCCATTCCTCTTTAGTGTCAAAGACTCTAAAAACAGTTTTGACATGGCATCCTTCCCTTCAGTGAGTTGTTCCACAAAACAATAAAAGCAGCAACAAGCTCAGAGCCAGGAGGGCCATATGAAGATGTCCATGATCTGTCACATCAAAGCTCTGTAATGCATGTCCTCATCACACCTGGCAAAAGAAGATGCTTTTTTTTCTGTACTTTTGATTGAGGAGGTGGTCAAAGATAGTTCACCATGCAACACTGCCATCGCCTCAGATCAGTCATTCCTCCCACTCTTGTTTTTTCCCCCTCTACTTTACTAAGAAGCAGAGGTGCGGTGCTTGTCAAACTGCCGGTCACCGGGTTTTACCAATCACTGAGGGGCAGAAACATGTGGAAAAACAGCCCATTCTAGATCTACAGTATCTGGGAAAGCTTTGCTCTATCTGCCAGCCTACTAGTCCATCCGTAGCAGATATCTGGCAGGAATCACTGAAGGCCCATTACTGACAGAGAGATAAGGCTGGAGAAAAGAATGCCCCTCAGATAATACTGAAAAGTCAGGGAACATCTTCCTCTGCTTATATCTGTCTCACAGGCATTTAAAAAACAGGGAGCTCCTGACAGTCAGTGAGAAATTGAACCTGTCTCTGGCTTGTCAGGAACTCACTGACTCCAAAGGAGAGACACCAAAAGTGACCTTGGAGGATTCTCTCTTCTCCCTCTCACTTCCTTCTTTTCAGGGACTGAGAAAGGGAGTTTACCCTGAAATAAAACTCTGACTGAGCCAGCTGAAAGAAAATGAAGCATCAGAAACATGACTGTGGTACAACCTGCAGATGGGAAATGTCCTGCCTGGTTATGAATAACATGGGGCAAAAAGAGGCCAGACACTCAACACACAGTTCTTTCCCAGTGTCATGTCTTTTTTAGGTGAAGAAGACACAATCCTGGCTGTCATGAAATCTTTATACTTCACTGCATGCCCTTTTCACACTTCTACTACCCACTTAAAGCTATTTTTTAAATACTTGTGTGTCAAGAAGTTGTGCTCTTTACTACGGTGAGTACATATGCAGATTTGTAAAGATACTTCGGGCTATGTTGTTACCTCCTCCTCAAAACTGTAACTATATAAAAACATTAGCAGCTCAGCTTAGGTTGCTAGTGGAAACTGTTGATAACAAAGGCAACTTGAAGCAAGTAAGTGGTAAGCAGTCTTCAGTAAAACACATCTAGCAAGGCCATTTTCACTGCACAGCCTCTCTTCAAAACACACTGCTCTCTGTCACAGTGAATAAGTTGTGACATTTACACAGAAACTGCATGGTAGTATAAAATGATAACAATGAAAAAACAGGAAATGTTATTACTAACTATAGCTGTATGAATAGTGACTCTGCATCACAAATAAATGAACAAATATGTGCAAAGTCACTCAGGAGAACATAATCAAACATGCTAGAACACAGTACAAATTGTAAATATTTAAGACTTCAATATTTCCAAACTGAAATCAGCTCCCTAAGAGTGGCTATTAACACATCCAAAGTAAAATGTTCTTCAGTGTTGGCGTCATTTGAGAGAGTTTATAAAATCAGCTCAACTTGTTAGAGATCTAATTACATTCAAATTCAATTTTTTTGGTCAAACCATTAGTGATGAGTCTGTTTGTGAACTGCAGGAGGAAGGAAACAATGTGCAACACTCATATGTAGTTGGGTGGAAGCTGCGACTAACCCAACATCATAACAGCTGGACAATGCCACACTATTTGTGAGACACTAAATTATAGGTAATCACTTAACAAGGCACGGGCAGACATACACTGCTAGCCTAACTCAAACCTTAACCACCAAGTGAGTAGACGCCAGAAGCCTACAGTGCACTACCCACATAGTTGTATTTTAAAATGTTTTGGAAGTTAATAAAGGAATGCTCGCAAAGCCTAAAATATTTAACTATTTTGGAAATTTTAACTTAAGTTTGGACATGTTTGAAAAAGTGCTGAAATTAACTCCACAAGCAGGTGCTGTTATAGGATGACTGGGCAGCCCTTAAGCTAAAAGGAGCTTGCGTTTGAATCCATCCCAGACCAATTCCTGTATGTCACCCCCCTGTCTCTC
>VVHJ01022947.1:4269-15357 GCA_015107715.1 Tylochromis polylepis
GGTCGTACGCGCGAGGAGGGGGAGGAGAGGCAAATGATCTCATTAGTGGGGGGGGAAGGAGAGGCAGTGAGGGTGCTTCTCCAAACCCCTACCACTCCCCCCAATCCCTGAAGGGGAATATGTGTTTGTATTTATCTGACCAACAGCTTAAGAGAATAATTTTTTTGTGTAAGTAAGCATCTATTAGCGGTGTGTTTAAGTTTTGTCCTGATTAGATTTGGCACTAACACACCCCCCACTTTGGCAGATAGTGATCTTCCTTCCTAGTAAAAAAAGAAAACAACAAAACTGATAATTAAAGATATTTTTCTCATAAACTACTGGGAGGTGTTTGTGTGTGGGGGGTGGCATTTAAAATCCTCTTTCACAGTAGCAACACTGGGAGATACAACAGCATTTCAAATGTATATAATTTATTAATCCGATAGCAGTCAGAGCAGGCCGGCTGCGTTTGTGTGAAACCACGGGCGAGCTCCAGCATGTCTAATGAAACACAAACCCGAGGCTGGAGATACTGTAACGCTGTCATATTCTGATGTGGGTGGAAACAGATGACACCGATTTTTCTGCAAATAGGTTACATACTGTAGCAATAATAGTAATAATAATGATGAAAAAAGAAAGATATTTACAGCACAAAGCAGAGGCAGCATTCATTTAAAAATAAACAGTAATGAGGCATTTTTTTGTTTGTTTTTAATAAAAGTACCACAGGTTTCTTAATATGCATGTACCAAAAGGAACTGTACCATATGTCTGGCATTTAAATGGATATTCTCAGATATGAAACGCTATCAACTTTGAGTTAAAATAACATGAAAACAGGGTTGAAGTTGGGTTTTTTTTTCTTCTTAAAACAAGTCATACAATCAGTGCTTTTAATCTTATATTAAAACTATACGACTCCGGACATTGTACAAATAAGTAAAAGCTCACATCAAATTTCCAGCGAGTAACAGTTGATTAAAATACTGCTCTAACTACAAGCCTCAGTTGGCACTGTCGTCAGTTCAAGCTACATAGAGACAGATATGGTTTCCTGTATTTAAAAGAAAAAAAAAAAAGAAGCGTTAGATGTTGAAAAGTGTGCAGCGATGTTAACTGGAGCGTGACGACGGTTTCGATAATCTGTACTTGTGCTTTAATGTCGACAGGAGACTGTACCAAGAATAGACTTGAGGAAACATACAAAGTACAATAATACAAGCTCATTGTGTCATTTCATCACAATATGTCATCCGAACTTGTTTGACCAAAGTGTGCAAAATGACAATATACATCGACATATTCATTTTTCTTTCTTTCTTTTTGTTGTTTTTTTAAAACAATGAACTCTTTAAATACTCTGGGGGGAACACGTACCTAACCGCCACAATCCTCGCAACTCACTTTCATTTAGTATCTCAGTAAAAACGCTAGAAACCTTTTTTTTTTTTATAAATGCCTATTCGCTTTTTTCTCTCACAGACATACTTTAACATTTCACAATTACACAATAATAATCGTCTTCAAATAAATATGAAATTCACAAAAAAAACTTTGACATTGACTGTAGCTCTTCTAAAAGAACAACAAAAAAAAGCTTTCAAAACGTGTTGCGACACTTCCCTTCTTTCCTCACTCCTCTATTTTCCGTTTTTTTGTCTCTGCACAGATGACTAGCGTCAACCTGTGACATGCTAAGCCCACACATATGCGCCGTGTAGTCTGAGCAATCACATGTGTACGCGGCAGGGAATTCATCAGCTGTGTTAAATGGTGAAAATCTAATGAATGCAACCTCTGTTTCTGCTAACCGTTTGGCAGCAAAACTGAGAGGGGTGGGAGAAACCTAATTTCTAGTGGAGAATGCACAGTGGAGGTGTTGCCGACCTGACAGGAAAAAAGCCTAAAAATACACCACCTGACACCTCAATAAAACATGACACTGAGTCACTCGGAAGAAACTAGAAAGACTAGCAGGCTGCAGAGGGAGCACACAAATAATATAACCTTCGCATGTGTAAGTGCGTGAATTTCACCATTATTTTATGGCACTGAATTACTGGTAATTTTTTTCCTTTTTTTTGATAGTGTCCTTAGCTAACTATTAAAATGCTGCATGAGTGTTGCGAATGGATATTGATTTGGTAGTTTAACTATTGAATATTTTTCCTTCCACAATCAAGTGTTGTTAAGGCCCACCAGTACCGATGACATTCACCATGATTGATAAAATAAAGGAGTCAAGTTTGGATATGATAAACTGTACCCAGGCTGTAAGGAGGATGCTCGTGCATGGCTGGGTGGATGCCGTGGCGAGCTGTTTTCTGTCCACAAGTCATGCGCCCAAAGCATCATTGATAGCAAGCTTAAAGCACTGCAGCTAAGTAAGTTAGATGCATCCAGGTGATAGAAGGAGGGGAGGGGAGCGAAGCCGGGGGTGGGGGGCACTTAAAGGCGGGACATTTCTGGGCCCAGACCAAGCTCTCCAACGCTTTCATAGTCGGGCTCCGCCTTGCCAACGTCTGACCCCTCGGCTCGGTGCTCATCCTCTGAGCTATTTGTCTTTGGGATGCGAATAGTTTCGTAGCCTGGGTCTGTGCTGTCGGCGGGCCCGGGCTCATCGGGTTGGCTGTAGATATCTCGAACGGTGGCGTAGAGGTCACCGGAGGAGGAGGCCGGGACCAGACCTTTAATCTCCGCTATGCTGCTGTAGTCGTGCTCTTTGTCCTCCTCATTAACAGCATCGTCACAGTTTGTTTTGTTGACTGTAGAGTACACCGCTGACTGAAAGGCACACAGAGAGAGAGAGAGAGAGAAAGACAAAAATGACACAAACCGTTAACCACAATCGTTTTGTTTTTCTTCTTCTTTAGTTGGGTTATTACTCGTCTAATATCGCCAAAAAAGCTGCACATCAAAAGCGGCGCAACAGTGGAGCTAATAAGATTGTTAAAACACTGACGCATTCATACTCAAGGACCCCTGCTACCCCCCAAGCACATTGTGTGATGTTATCTGACTATTTTACCAGTTTCCACTGTGTTCTATTTTTTTTATTTTTTTTCAGCTGCTCAGAGCATTTGCATTCGCATAGCAGAGGAGCTGCCGTCTCGGGATTGGAGACGTCAGTTTTGGGAATAAGGGAGTTTAACACACACTTACCTCATTGTCTGACAGAACGTGGTTGTCGAACTTCGGTGCAGGAGATGGAGGGGAGTGTAACTGGGGGAAGAAAAGAACAAAAAAAAAAAAAAAACATTTAGATATGGGAGTTGGCGTATAAAAAGAAAAGATTGAGGTTTTAGGAGCTTCCATGGTTGCTTAAATCACCCAAAAGTGGTCGTTAAAAGCATCTGAAGTTATGTTCCACATTTTCATTTTCAAGAATGTAGCTGCAATCCAGTTGTAAAAACTCTGTTTAATATATAGGAAAGCAAGGCAAACCCAGTACAGCAAACAGAGCTGATCCAAACGCCTTTGAAGGAATCAAATGAAGACATAGTGGACTTCATATCAAGCTTTATTATTAAAACATGCTGGCAAACTATCAACAAGTTCTCAGAAACAGTACCCGTGAATATGAAAGATTCCCTGGTAGCTGATCGATAGTGAAATTCTAAAGTGTTCTCAGCAGTGGGAGAAAAACATGCTCTACATTTTCGCTTTATACAGTCAAACACGCAAAGCTACAGTTCGCAACAGGCACCCGTTCATTAAAAAAAAGAAAGAAATAATGGAGTGAAAGTCAGTAGGCAGCGACAGAGAATGTGATGCTTTTGTGCAGTCTCTGTCCAATCCGTCTTATGATCAGTGAGAGGGCCATTAATCAAAAAAGCACATCTGACAGCAGCACAAAACGCCTCAGGAGCCTAACAAGAATCTCAATAACTCCGCCAGCACTGACTAAAGAGTTTATGTCTTGCGGAAAATAAAGGGAAAATATTCTTAGTTTTTTGGGTTTTTTTTTTTAAAATTCAGATGTAGTCCTTGGACATACCAAGGTTAACAGTATTACATTCGAAAAAGAAAAAGGGGAAATGTGTTCCCTGCTGAGGCACAGCACTCGATGCCTCATGCAAGCTACAATGTTAGGTACTGAATGAAACCTGTGCTCGGAGCCCATCCATCAAACTGTCCACCGCAGCAGTACATCCGAGTATCTTCATGCAGACACATGTTTCTAGAGCGTTTTCTCCAAGCACTTAAATCAATATGATGACTTTATGGTTAATGCATGTTTGGAGACATGATTACTTTTATAGATCCAACATACACTTGTGATGCAGCTGACGCCTTTTACATTTCACTTTAATTAGCCAACCAATTAGGCAGAATGCCCCCAGAGGAGCGTTTGTACGAAACAAGGACGTAGGTGACATGACCCAGACACCGAACCTCCAAGTTTGTTAATTTAATGTGAAGCTTGCCTCAAGTATTATGGCAAATTAAAGCGGAATTTTTCATTTAGTCCATCGCGCATCAACCATCTAAACTGTTGATGGGTGTTAAAATTTGAGTCGTAAAAACTCTATTGTTTCCACGTGAAACATTTCTTTTATTAAACAAAGAACCGCAACAGAAGAGGTACTTGTTTCGTGTCAGTACACATCAAGACATTATGTCTGACAGATTAATATTTTGCCATGTTGCAGTAAGACGGTGGTATGCTTATGTCTGTGCGTATAAGAGAGGATTATGGGAGCTTGTTTATGTCTATGTAGGTGACATAGTGATATACAGGGCAACAAGTTTGACTGTAAGCTGATTATAGCCATCTCAGAGGATGGGCGACTCAGGTGTCAATGTGTCCGTCACAGTGACACACATGTTGAGACACATATATACTATATCAGTATAAACAGACCAGTTCAGGGTGTTGGAGGTCTATGTGGTTGGTCAAGTAGGTATGGTTAGGTCCATAAATGTTCTGGACAAACACACAATTTTCATAATTTTGCCTCTGTGAACAGTTGCGATATGATTTAAATGAAGACTTTCAGCTTTAATTTAAGGGGTTCAACAAAAGTATTACATTAAACTTTTTTTCTGCAGCCACCTGTAGTTGCAACTTGTTTGTGGGTCTTTCTGCCTTCAGTAACTTAAAAGCTGCTTTAGTGGGCAGAAAATCAGGTGACTGACTTCAAGAATATCACATTTCTTTGAGAAACTCTTGGGTTACTTTTGCACTTTGCTTTGAATCATTATCCATTTTCACTGTGAAGCATGTTCCAATCAGTTTAGCAGCTTTTGTCTGACTCTGATGAGAGAGTATAGCCCTGTATACCTCACAATTCATCCTGCTGCTTCTATCAGCGGTCACACCACCAGTGTCCCAGTTCCACTGACAGCCATACATGCCCATACCATAACACTGTCTGCACCATGTTTGACAGATGATGTGATCTGTTTCTCTCCTGTCTGTTCATCTCTGTTTCATTGGTCCAAAGAATATTTTCAGAACTGTGCGGGCAAAGTCTAATCTGGTCTTCCCGTTCTCGAGTGTAACCAGTGGTTTGCACCTGTTGTAAACTCTCTGTGTTTCCATACTGTGTAGACCAGGGGTGTGAAACGCAATGCCCGGGGTTTAGAATCAGCCTGCCAAAGATTCCAATCAAGCCTACTGGATGTGAAGGAGGGCATACATTTTGGACTTTTAACTACATTTTCAAAGTTTAAAGCTTCATGTTTACTGATAAACAGAACCCCCAAGGCCATTCATGCTACACCAAAGTAATTAGACCTCACAGACCTCATTTTGACAGTTCCATTGACCAGCTATGCTAACACTAAGAGAAGAACCTTCATGCAACGCTGAAAATTCTACAGTTGAGCCTCTGAAAATGTATAAGAATGGCAATAATTCCTAAAAAGCAATAATTTTGTGAGACCCCTTCAATTAAAGCTGAAAGTCTGCACTTCAATCACATCTTGACTGTTTGATGTACACCAACAACTGTGGTGGTTTACAGACACAAAATTACTAAACTCTCCCATAACACAAAATCCATCAACAGTGATTCTCTTTAGCAACAGCTCAGCAGTGCGGACACGCCACATATCGCAGTTCACCTGGACTGTGCCCCCCAATGTATACCCCGGCAGCCAAGAGGCTGGGTCAAATTCATTTCCTTCACCTCATATGAAAAGGCTGCAGGCGACACACAAGCAAATGACTGCAAACAAGTGATAGTGCTGTTTATGGCTGTTCAATCACTGTTCAGTGCACACAATCACAGAAGCCGTGAAGAAAAGGTCACAAAGGCTGCGGACGTGTGTTTCAGTGTAGCTGTGGCAAATATCACAATAAAAAGCAGGTGTGTGTATGTATGGAAATTTACTGCATATTAAAAAAAAAGAGTGCCACTGTGTGTGTGAGTGTGTGTGTGTGTGTGAGAGAAAGAGCAGCATTTACTGAGATGCTACCTGGGGGGATTCCTTTCAGACATTTACATTCATGCACCTCTGAGATTGCCTGTGTGTGTGAGAGAGAGAGAGTTTCTATAGCCCATATCATCCATCATGAAGCCAGACTAACTGTCGTAGAGATGGTGGCCAGCTGGTGCTCACTAGGCGTGCACACACACACACACACACTTGGTCAGACAAGACAAATCACAGACGACTCCTGGTCATACATGGGCGTAAACCACAGGGAGCCAAGAACATTGATGCTTAACCTTAAATACGCCCCAGGGTGTCTATGCATAGCAGAATATATGTAAACACACACACACACATCATAAAACCTGCATGTGGTATTTGGTGTGTGTGTGTTTAACTTGAGGGGACAGGGGGAAATAATATATATGCGGGCGGATGTTAAATTTTGTATATTTTAAAAACGTGCAAGTGTGTGTGTGTGTGTGTGTGTGTGTGTATGGTTTCCAGAGCTGTGTGAAGATATATTTGGAATTTGCAAGATTAAGATTTTATCACAGATATGGGGGTTAGACGGGGCCATTTGCCTGCTGTCCAAACGAGCAGCAGTGATGAACTAATTGGCTACAAAAACACCACAGACAAAGGAACAAAGACATGTGAATAAAGTAAAAAGATACATCAACACAGAAAAGAGGGACCAAAACTTAGAGTTCATACAGAATAGTTCCGGTTTATAACAACATGGGTCTTCTTGTTGCTTAGTGCTGTTATTTGTATTTGTTGTGACAACTTACAACCTTACTAAAGAGGAAAGCAGCATTTAGACAAACAAGCAATCAGACAGATTATCATAAAGAGCATATTTAAAGCAAGGACAGTAAAAAAAATAAATAAATGGATGCATCTTCCGAGTTGGAAAAGCAAAGCCAAAGTGCCTCAAACCTGCATTCTATCTGAAGACCACCAGATGGCGACAGCTGTGGTTGCAGAACGACTTTTACTCTTATAAAAGTGTACAGGGAAACAGCTCCAGCTCCCTCCACTTTCCTTTCGAATTTCCTTTCACCCACTCATTTTCGATTATATTAAATAAAAAATGCAATCTATTTTGAAAGTCTTGGTCTTGGTTTGTATTTCGAACAGAGGATTATCTGCAGTATGATATTGCACGCTCATTGGCTAACAAGTTGCAGTAAATCACAAGTCACAGTCAGATCAGCCCCTCATCACATTGGGTCTTTTTACAACCAAGTTTAAAGAGATGCGTAGGGTTAGTTTAATTGGTGACTGTAAGCTGGTCGTAGGTGTGAGCGTGAATGGTTGTCTGTCCAGTCAACCGTTTTTGACAGCATTTACAAATGATATCACACCCACTGGCTTTTTTAGATAGCGATTTTCTAGTATTGCTGACCAAAGTTTTGAGCCAACCAGGAGACTCAAACCAAGAACTTTCTTGGTGTGAGGTAATAGTGCCAACAACATTGGCGCTCCAGTGTTAATGTTAAACAGCTACTGTAATGTTTACCGCTGTAATCACTTTAATCTGGTGGGGTAACATGCAAATATTCACTAAATAGAAATACAAAGCATAACAAAGCACCCATGTATTTAATTAGAAAATAAAGCAAATTATTGACCTGATGCTAACTTATCTTAAGAGGGACAAGAAAACCTGTGCCAGAATGCAATGGACCAACAACACCACAAACTCGCATATCTTTTTACACCGCCCCCTGGTGACAGCACACTGCTGCAACACTGTAAACAAATATATGTAAAAAGTGCTGCAACATCAGAAGTATAATTTAAAAGTACTTTAACTTAAGAGAGGATCTCTGTGGCAGACTGATAATGTGATTCTTTGTCTGATGCAATTCTTTGAGCTGAGCTCTGATGGATCTCAGCATGCTGTAAGCAGCAGCAGCAGCAGCTCTGCCCTGCCTTGTCCAGTCCATGATAATGAACTGCTGTGCTTCTCTTTTTACCTTTTCTTTTACTCTTCCTCCATCTCTTCTTCTACACATCTCACCCTCTGTAGCAGTTTTCTTCTCCATCATCCTTTTTTCCCCCCTCGCCGCCTCCTTGTCGATGACTTCATTTGTATGCTCCTTGCATTCTTTCTTTCTTTTTTTCTCTCCTTGTCTCTCACTCCTCTCTTTCCTCCTCACCCTTCATGCCTGCCAGTCCTTTCAGAGTTTTTTCAAGTCTCCCATCATCTCTCTGTCACTATCTCCATTTCATCTATTACTCTCTCCTGCTCTTCTCACTTCGGCTCCCATTTTCATTTTTTTTCTCTCCTCCCTTCACTCCCACACCGTGTTTTTTTGTGTGTTTTTTTTCCCTTCTCACCATCAAATTTCCTTCTTCGGTCTGCCAGTCTCCATAAAGCAGCACTGAGATGTCAGCTTAGCCGATAGTAATTGTAGCGGAGAGACACAGCTCTCTTTTTCTTTCTTCTCCATGGTCTTTATCTCAAGCCAGGCACGATGTTGAAAAGATGACCGACATCAGCTATACATTGGTATAAATTGCGTTATTAAGATGAGTTGAATGAAAGAGTGGATCCCTATCATTACCGAAGGATGATAAGTTTCTGCTTTTTCATGCGTGTGGGTTTGTCAAATGGAAATCTTATATAAAGACCAAACTGACTCAACTTTTTCCGACAACATTCCATTTTTCCTCGTTGAATAATGCCACAATTAAAGCCCATTTGCTCAACAGAAGCTTTGCTGTGTGTGTGGTTGTTGTGCTTTGAGAAAAAAACCTCGGCATCCCCTTCAGTAGCAGTGCAACAATTTTGGGGTGATGCATCAAGTGCCATGATGCTACCCACTTATGCTGCTCTTACAGTTACCCATTCATTTGATATCTGCTAATTTAACAAAAATTTAAGAGCAGTTTGCAGTTTCAGAGCTCCAGGGTCATGTCATAACTGAAAATTACAAGTCTACTTATTGTTCTTGTTGTTAAAATTTAGTTTCTCTCTTTTTCCCCCTGCACAGCGCCATTAAAAGCTTTTCATTTCTCTGTTCCATCAAATTAACAGTGTTCATTATGCAGATTCTAGCTGATTAAATCTACATGCACAAGACACATAATACATGCTGGGCACCCCACTCAGTGGAAGCTGAGAAGCGGCGTACACGTCTTTCTCGACTGCATGACTGAAGCAAACAAAAGAAAGTAAAATGCAATGTTATATTTTTAGGGTGACATCATTGTATCAAAGATTTATTTGGGTGTTAACTTAATGAATGGATGGGAATACCATCCATTGTAAAATATTTAAAAAACTTAACATAACATCCAGTGCTTAACCAATTTATTAGACCACCACCCAATATAAGGTTCATGCCACACTAAGTTAACATTATTGGTAATTACTAAATGTTTTAATTTTAATCAAAATGGATTTGATTTGAGTTTGCGTTTCTGATGATAAAAATATAATAAAAAACTTAAAAAATATAAAAGCACATTATTTTTTTTTATTAATATGCCAAATTACAGTTATTTACTTACATCCCTGAACAGAAAAAATAGTTTTATGTCTGCAAAAAACAGATTTAAACAATTTTTTGACTGATTTGTAAAATATTATTTTTGTTGTTGTTATGAAAGGTGATCTAATACATTTGTTAAGAGCTCTAAACGACAAACCTTTTTTTTACTATAATGTCTCGAACTGCACTGCATTGCTGTATTTTTCTTGTGTTATCTTTTTTGTTTCACTTAATCTTAACCATCAATGGCTGCTTCATTCTTCTCCATGTCACCTGTCCTCCCTGCCCTTTAAACACCCTTGTGCTCTCGACTCTGAACGACTGAAATATTATCAGTATAAATTTTTTTTTTTTAAAGCTGTGTTTTGGTACATTGGGCCCATATTTCCAAGGCTAAACTGTCTTCTATGTACCCTACTGTTAGCTCGCTGTGTATCAGATGTAATCTCACAGAGGCCTCTCTTAATCACATGTTCTTTTCACGTCTCCATTTGGGTACTTACTGGAGGGAAATCTTTGGCACACTATCTTGCATATTTAACACCAGACTGGAACCAAACCCCTTGGCAGCACTTTTTGGGGTGCTTGAGGGCAATACTACTTTAAGTACTGTTAAAAAAAACATTCTATAGCCTTTGCCTTACTTCTGGCACGTCATGCAATCTTACTCAAATGGAAAGAGGCCTCTCCTCCATCTCATTCACAGTGGCTGCAAGATGTCACGTCTTGTCTAAAACTCGAAAAAATCAGGTACTCACTTAAACAGCGCGTTGACACATTCAAGAAATTATGGGGCCCTTCTTAAGAACATTCCCAGCTCTTTGACCTATAGCAACTTGCAGGTCCCAGAGGTGGTGGAGTGATGACATGGTTTTGGCAGTGATGGGTGGGGAGATGGGAAAGGGCTTGTTTTTTTGTGGGGTTTTTTTGTTTTTACCATTTCATTGTTGTTGACATGCAATCAATTTTTGTGTTCTTGATTTTGTCTGAGTGAACTGTCTTATTGGCCTTTGTGAGCCCACACTGTAATATAACATAAGTGAGCTCTGTTTTGTACATATATGAAAATTCAATAAAAATATCTTGAGTTAAAAAGGAGCCTCTTTGATTAGAACCAAATTCATGTTGATTTTCAGCCTGAAATGATAAAAACTTTAATAATTCTGTTTATAATCATCAACCTGGAGACTAATGAAAAGTATAATAGTAATAAAAA